>CM046437.1:47774062-48008192 GCA_025506505.1 Flaveria sonorensis | reverse complement strand
TTAACATCTCTAAGACCTCACCAGAGGCAACTGCCGTGAAGGACTCAGTCCTGAGGCAGGAAGTCCCCAGTACCAAGCACAAGGGGCACATGCTACAACTGATCTACACTCAGGGCATGTACATCCTGATTCAATCAGGAGGTCAGGTGATTCAGCAAAGACTGATGATGACCTGGGCTTTTTCTTCGATGTCATAGCCCATAACACAATCCTTGAGGCTGAGGTTAGCAGACTCAAAGAACTGCTTGCCAATTGTCTCAGGATCAAGTCCATCTGCCCCAATAAACCCACAGATGGCATCTTCATCTGAAGGTTCACCAAACACTCAGCCACTACACTCAACTGAGCCACCAGCCACTGCTTTTGGCACCACCTCTCAGGACAGAACCCCTCTGAGCAGATGGTTGCTACCTTTCAACATTCCTTACCTCTCATCACTCCCATCATCAATGAGATTGTGCATAAAGCCATTGATGAAAGGATCTCCTCAAATCTACAAACACTTGTTGATGATGCTGTGCAAAGAAGCTTTCTGTCATTCAAACCCCTGAACCTAATGCACCAAAAAGGGGGAGTCTAAGGCAGTGAAAGAAAGAAAGAGAAAGAGAGTGGAAGATGAGAAACAACAAGAGAAAGAAAGGAGTTAGAAAAGGAAAAACAGTGATCACATACAAGAGAAAGAAAAGTGCTGAAACTCAAAAGCCTGATGAAGAGAATCATTGGAAGATCTGATTAAAGAAGCCGATGAAGCTCACAGCAGATCAATGACAGAATAATAGACCAACTCTTCAGACAAGGCTTTGATACCTACATTAGACACTGAGATCAGAAGGCTGGAGATTAAAGAGATACAGAGAGATGGGCCAGTTACAGTGTGATGGAAAGGGAGAGGTTGGAGATAATGATCAGGTTTATTGCAAAATACCTGGGAAGATCATTAATTGAGATTAAATCATGGACCAGAGACAGTATTCTGGCAATAACCACCAGAATCTGTGCTTCTGAAGCATTCAATAAGGGGTTGATTATCGAAGCCTTAGATGAAGCAGGTGCTGGAAGAGAACTGATATGGCCAAGCTTTTCAAAGCCAAACTTACAACAAAAATGCTAGATCAGCCTCCCAAACTCCCACTCAAAACACCACACCCACAACTCTCCAAACCAATCCCTAAACCTAAACTTAACCAAACTCAACCCTCAAAACCAACTCCCTTACCCCAAAAACCACCTCAAACCACATCCAATGATGCACCCAGAAGGAGGAGAAGGGTGTTGAGGATGGAAGAAGAAGACGAAGAAGAAGATGATGAAGAAGACAGTCTGCCAATCTCTGCTGTTCTAAAAATACCTGAGCCCAGAAGTCAACAAATGATCACACCAGACTTTCAGAGGCAAATGGTGAAAGTTAAGATTGAAGAAGAAGAACAGCAGAAACAGCACGATGAGCAACTTTTGCAGATGGTTGACAAAGAGTTTCCTCAGTCATCATCTATACAAGCCATGAAGAAACACGCTCAAAGGCTATATGCTCTCAGGCATACCTTTCAATATCAAAAGGAGAGAGTAAGGATTTGGCCAGACCCCAGGGTTAGTTCTAGATTCATTAGAAATCCATACCAAGTAGATACAATGGCCAAGTGAGAAAGACCATGGATGCTGTTATTATGTTGGCCATTGTAGTCTCACCCTGGGAGATACTTGAAGACTTCAAGAGAGCCTACAAGTCAAAGATGACCCCTCAAACTCTAATGGAGAACAAATGGTCAAGAAGGGGTTGTTATACAAGAGGTTTGAAGAGATCAAGAAAAATGAACTCCAGTTGTTATTAGAAGGGACTCACCCAGATGAATTTGCTTACAGAGAGATAACAACTGTTGAGTTGAAAAATGGAAAGACAGTAAAGTACCTATCAGAGTACTATGGCCCTGAGTTCTTCTTCGAAGGAGAAGCAGAAGAACTCACTAAGGAGGAACAAGTTGTTCTCCTTGAGGCCTACGTCAGAGAGTCTTATAGACTCATCAATGGGAAGTAGGTTTCATGGTTGGGATAACAGCTCTGTGTCCAGTTCCCTAAGACGGAGTTCCCTTCCATCCTTTGACATTCACATCTACTGAAACCTGTTCCCTGGCCTGTGCTTATCTGATATCTCTGAAGCTGATCAAGAGAGTATTTCTACCAAGAATAAGTGGGACCTCAATAAGCTTAAAGGTTTTGGCTGCATTGGTTTAGGGGGAGTTTGTTGGACCAAAAGAACCAATGAGCCTGATCAGAAAAACCTTTAAGTCCCACAGACATTACAACAACTGAAGTAGTCTGCAACAGCTAAAGACATCAACTGATAACAAGGTCTGAAGACAAAGTCTGAAGTGAAAGAGCTGAAGACAAAGTCTGATGTGAAAAAGCTGAAGACAAAGTCTGAAGCTAAAGAACTGAAGACAAAGTCTGATGACAAAAGCTGAAGACAAAGACTGAAGACCAAGTTTCAGATGTTGTCACAACAGCTGAAGAAGACCTCTTCAGTAGTTGTGATGGTTTCCTTTCAGTAGTTTTATGTTTCTTGTATTCAGTACTTGTAGTTTCAGTAGTTTTAGTTTCATCATGTACTTAGCATACTCTGAGATGTTCTCAGTTGTTGTGAACATTCTCAGTAGTTTGCTTACTTTCAGTTGTTTGTAATAATTCTGTTAGATGTCACTATCAAGTGACATCAGCAGACGTCACATTCCTTGATATAAGGAATGTTGACCTAATTGTAAGGTGTGCAGCTATAGCGTAGCTCAGCGCAGCTTAGTGAAGCTTAGCGGCCGCCATACCGAAGCATTTGTGCATGAATTATATTATCCATTTTACAGAAAACCCTCTTTCACTATAACCGTGTACTGTTCCATTGAATATCTATTGTGTTCTTGCTATATTTGTCTAATTCTTATTCTAATTCCTCTACGATTCAACTCTAATTGATCAAACTTAGATCACTGATCCTGTCAACATAAAAAGTCCCTATACTATGACAAAAATATAAAAGACACACAAAGACAAATGTTAATCTTCAAAAGAAGCATCTGCAATACTCCCCCTAAGATTTACATGTCTTCGGTCATCAAAATCTTCAGTCTTCAAATCTCTTTCTTCAATCTTTGTCTTCAATTTTTAATCTTCTTTCTTCAGACTTTTTTCTTCTGATTTTGTCTTCAATCTTTAATCTTCTTTCTTCGGTTTTCTTTCTTCTGACTTTGTCTTCAATCTTCTTTGATCTTCATTCTTTAAACTTCAGTCTTCTTCTTTATCTCCAGCTTTGATCTTTAGTCTTCACAAGGCAAAGAAGTCTTCTGGTTCTTCTTTTATCTTGAAAACTGGTTTCTCCTTGTAAATCTCTTGCTCCCTTAGAGCTTTTATAATAGCTGACTTGAATTTTCCTGCTAAAATCCCTTGTTCAGGCTTAGCTTCATTTGTTTTGATTTCCATATTGTTCATTACTTCCAAAGTTTGCTTAGAAAGACTTGCAATATCAATATACGCATAACATTCTATAGGTTTAGAATTGTCTTTGCAATAAATCTCCAATACCCCTTTGCTTGAAATTCTCATGAATTCAATGTCTTTGATATCTTTCTTCACAATATTAGCGTATGCTAATGCTTTCCTCAATGATATCCTCTCCATTGCTGCATTCATCACCTTAATTATAGACATAAAATACTTTTTGTCATTCTCAGCAGTTTCTGGACTCACTTTCTCAAATTTTTGAAATGGATAAGAAAGAAATGTAACTAGGATGGAGTAGCTTAAGTTCAAACACACCAAACAATGTAATCATATCTTTATCCCAATCATCCACATTTCTAACCAACTTCAATTCATACGATTCAGAAT
The DNA here is from genome assembly GCA_025506505.1 of Flaveria sonorensis. NCBI lineage: Eukaryota > Viridiplantae > Streptophyta > Magnoliopsida > Asterales > Asteraceae > Flaveria > Flaveria sonorensis. Next base: position 48,004,319 of record CM046437.1, on the reverse strand, counting down.
TATAAAACCATCTGAGAATCGGTTTTGATTGTTGAGATCCATCAATGACTTTCAATCCAGGATTTGTGACTTTCTCAAAATACTCATCACGAAAAGCATCCAAAAACTTTTCTTCACCAACATCTTTATCAACTCCTTTTCTCTTCTTCTTTAATGATTGAAAATACTGCTTATCTTCTTGATCACACCTTATTTGTAAGAATGAACTCATTCTGTTTATCCCTCTGTGAAGTAACTCAACAAATAATTCTCCATGTTTAGCTTTTGAATGGTTGATCAAAGGCAATCTGTCTAATTCTTTCAAGTCTTGAACTGGCAGCTTAATAATACTTGAAAAGAAATGATAAACATCACAAATTGCATTGACTCTTTTGATCAAGAATGCATCAAATACTTCATCATACTTCCAAGCTACGATCTTGACCTCCTTAGTGGTATCAAGAACAATCATAGCATTCAACAAATCCGAAATAGATTGTCCTTTCTGTAATACATTACGTACAAGGTCACCAGCGGATCGTGCTTTGTTCCACAATTGCTTCTGTTCCATTGATACTTGATATCCTTGTCTTTCTGTTTCTGGAAACATCTTCATCAGTTCTCTTCTTCTCTCATAAGAATAACTTTTCTTCTCCATTGCTTTGATCTCTTGAGGCTTCAAAATCCTCGACCTCTTTGTTATCTCCAAGTATTGAGGATTATCCATATCAAGCATAATCATCTTGTTTGTTTGTCTTTCAGTTTCTTGGAAACTTCTTACTAAGTTCCTTAATGATTCACCTTGCAATCTGTTCAATTTCTTTCGTGGATAATTACGCGACTGTGACCACATTCTGAGTGCAGTAATGCTCATATCATCAGGGTTAGGATGATGCAACTCAGATGTAGACAGTTCTTCAATGTTAATGCTTTCTTGTAATGGGTTCCATTCTCCATGTTCAACTACAATTTTGTTTGGATCAACAGGAGCAACGGATTCAGCTGTAACACATTTTTCATATTCTTCATGAATTTGAGAAACAGTCAAACCATTAAGAAACACTCTATTGTATTTCATCTTCACCAAATAATTGTATTTTCTTCAACATCAACATGAGAATCATCATGACTTATGTCAATTGTAGAATAATGGTCATCTATATTAGCTTCAACCAGATATTCATCATCTAGAACTTCATTATACCATTCATCATCAAATTCAGCTTCTATATCATCTAGAGCTCCGATAATCTCTAGAACATCAGATTCTTTTTCCTTAATATTCACCTTTTGAATTTTAGATGATGATTCAGGTAAAACTGAAACATCAATATCATCTAATTTCCTCTGTCCTTTATCTAAACAGGTATTCTTTCAACATCAATAGAAGTAACTTCAGAAATAATCATCACTTCAGGAGATGGAGACTTGGTCTTTTCTTTTAACTTTTCTGAGTCTTCTTTCAATGCTTCATTTTCTTCCTTTACTTTCTTTAATCTTTCTTCCATGGAATCAAATTTTGTCATCATTACCTCAAATGTCTTCATATTATCATCTCGAGTTTTTCTCAACTCATCAATTAACTTGTCTTTCTCTTTCATTTCTTTAATCAAACTTTCATTAACAGCTTTCAACTCTTCATTTATCTTTAATTGATTCAACTTTTCTTCATTCAATTCATTAATCTTATTTTGTAAATTTTCTTTTCAGTTAATGCAAACTGATCATTATGCTCTACCATTTCTTCAATCATACTTGCAATTTCTTCAATAGATTGTTCTTCACCTTGATTAATTTCTTCAGTATCCTCATCTTGAATTTCTTCAGTAGCTTGGTCAATTTCTTGTACATCTTCATCCATTTCTTCGTCCACTTCTTCAGTAGCTAAATTTACTTCTTCTGTGCCATCATGCTCTTCTTCATGAGCTTCTTCAACAACATGCTCAGATTCTTCTTGTATACTAACATCATGATCTATTCCCATTCCATCACCATCATGACCACCATCATCATCATCATCAGAATCAAATGAGCTAGAACTACCTTCTTCATCATCAATATTTTCATTATCATCATCATCTTCTTCATCCTCTTCAGCTGGTACTTCCTCAATCAAATCAGCTGGGTCAATAGGTTCGTCCTTAGTTAAATGATAATGATCAATAGTGATATCCACTTCATCATTAGCAACATTGAGAATATAATCAAATAATGGAACGTTCTGAGCTGCAATAACCATTGCCAATCTCTTATAAGATACATCAGACATATGCTCTAGCATCATAGTTTCACCACTCATACCATACACACGTATGTCTGGATACTCTTCATTTGTGATCATCTGAAGAAATCTAGGATACATGAGATACTTGTTCCTAATTCCCTTTTCAAGATTAAAGATAAAACCATTTAGAATCCACTTAGACATATTAAATCGTCTATTAGTAGTCAGTGCTACAATGGGTGATGCAATGTCAACAGGGAAAGAATTCCATCCCGCACTTCGTTTTGACATGCAATGTTGGAAAATGTAGCATATATGCTTCCAATGAATATACACACGAGCACGAAAGAATTGTTTTTTTAGGAAAATGGTCAGGATGTCCCATTTCCATAAATGTTTGTCTACATTCATCAAACATTAGCTTGGATAAATCTTCTGGATCATTAGGTCCTAACCTCAAGGCTTGTCTAATTGAGTCTTTAGAGACTTCAATCATTCTAAAATTTGTTATAAAGCCTCGGACCACTTTAGCTCCATTATCATCAACATCAACATATGTCGTGCTCCAGAACTTCTTAATCAGATTTGCATAGATAACCGGTTGGTAGCACATGGCATATACATACGTCGTCCGTAATATAAATCTGATCATATCTTCGTATCCTGCAACATCTTGAATATCCTCGTTTAATAGCGCAGCAACGTTGTGTTTCGGTTTGAACTTTAAATCAGCCATCTGCAAAATAAGCAAGAAATTTAGACTTTTAAATGTTGAAAATTAACTCAATTGAAAGTGTATTGAATTTTTAAGAATTTGTATATTTTAACCAATTTTTACCAACTTGCACTTAAAATTTCTAAGAATTGAACATTCTGTTCAAAATCAGAAATTCTTTCAAGTTTAGTTTCATTATGATTAACACAATTTAATTCTCAATTTTTATTTTAAAACAGATTTAAATATGAATTTTTAATCAATTTTTATTTTTATTTTAAAAAATATGTTAAATGACTGTTTTCATCCTCAGTCGGTGAAGATTCATCACATAATCAATTTTGATGAAAAACAGATTTTAATGAATCAATGAGAACGAAATCATGTTTGTATTAACATTTAATCATCAATTTCAATTCATTATACTCATTTCATTCACAATCTTAACAGATTCATTAGACTAGGGTTCGTGCGCCCGAATAGGTCCGATACGCCAAAATCAATCAACCTGTTAACTGAAATTTCTGAAATTTTGATCATCGATTTACATTTAAACTCTGATAATATCACTATCGAATGCAAAACAGGATCAAAACTCAATCGAAGTGAATCAGTGGTATATCGAGTGACTGGGTTTTGAGAGTTCAGGGGTTTTTGAGAATGAGAAGTCTGAAATCATGAAGTGTTGTTTATATACTAAGTGAGAAATTTTAGACGCGTGAGCACTCTTTGTGCGCATGAGCTTAGGCGCATGAGCACTGTTCAGACGCATAAGCATTGTGAAGGCGCTTTTGCACTGTTCAGGCGCATGAGCTTAGCTGAAACGCCCAATACTTAGCACGTTTACACTTGGAAGCATGGGAACTATTTAGACTTATGGGAAGGATAAAATGCCCAACACTTTCAGACTTAAGACAACTGTTTAGATGCATGACAACTGTTTAGACGCATGAGGTTGTCTGAAACGTCCAACACTTGTACAAATCTTGAAAAATCATCATGCTCCTAATCCTGGACTTATGAACACTGTTTAGGCGCATGAGATGACTTCCATGTGTCCCAACACTTTCAATTTTTTAGATTTTCCACCTGTACACTGTTTAGACATATTAGCACTGTTTACATACTAATATTAAAACAGTTAATCAATTTTTGACTTTAATTAGTCAAATTTTGACTTTCACCCAAAATGTTCACAATATACCCTCAATTTTGAACATTTGACTTTTAAATTTTTATTAATTTTTTTATTTTGAAATTTTTAATTTTATTTTTGACCTTTTTATTTTTGTTTTAATTTTTCAAAATAATTTCCCCTCATTTTAGTCTCTAATTTTTAACAAAAAATCTCATTTAACTTTTGCAAGAAGCTTTTCCATTAAAAACGTTTTTTAGATTCATTTTTACATTTGTTACACACACATGCTTGAACATATATTGCATCATCCTTTCCATCCAAAACTTAGATTTTGATTTTTCATGATTTTACATATCTAGAAATTTGACAATCTGTTTTAACTCGTTTTACTCCCCCTAAACTTTTAAGTTTGATAAAACTTAGAAGTTTCTTGAATTTTATAACATAAATAGCACACTAATCATTGTTAAATTGTGACAACTCATCCAAAACTCACACGATTTCGATTTCCTTGTGCCAATGCAGTAGACCAGTGATGGAACACTCACCATGTAACGCAATTTTCGGGACGAAAATTCTTTCAACATGGGGATAATGTGACATCCGGTAATTTTCCGTTACCAAACTCCGTTAGTTTCCGTTAAGTCTTGCATACACGTGTTGGGAGCACACACTGGTTGTCGTTGAACGTTGGTGACTTAACAGTAATCAGTAATGTTAAATTGATGATAATTAGGTTAACAATGTGATTATTAAGTTATGCTTATGTGATTTGAATGTTAACTGTAATGTTATCGCGTAACGTGAAAACGTGCATATTTATTCGTGTGTTTTGTGATAAATGGGAATTATGCATGATTGTTATTTGTGATTAATAATAATTGTGTTTAGTAGTTAAAAACTATTTAAAAACTATTCAAAAAGCTTAATTTTTATAAAATACAAATTATAAAGGTTAAAAGTGTAATTATGGATTATTTAATAAAATAAAAATCAAAAACCCAACCCTAAAACCCCCCCTCGGCCGCGACCAACCCTCCTCCCCCTCTCCCTTGCAAAAATCGATTGTGATCAAGCACAAACCTGCGATTTTGGACCGATTGCAAGGCATACATCGCACTAGAAGCATCCAATCTCGTTCCTTTTCGCGATTTAGAAGGTAAATTCGTGTTTCTTTCATGTGTTTGTTCTAGCCGAAAGTTATTTGCGATTTGGATGAATGGGAGGCCGAAAGTTGTTTGATTGTTGATGTTATTGTGTTTGTTAGATAGATTACATGTTGATTAACGTTGATTATGCAAGAAAGTTTGGATTTTGGTTGTTTGTTCATAGGATTATCTTGGCCGTGAGTTTGAAGTGATGTTGGATCAAATTGGATGTTGAATGTTGGTTGTTTGATGTTGTAATGATGCTAGTTAGGTTGTATGCATGTTAGTTAACGTCGATTATACAAGAAAGCTATGATTTTGATGCATTGTTCATAGGTTACTAATAATAGTAACTTTATTTTGCATGAATTGATGATTGGATGATGTGTGAATGTTATGGATGTGTTTGTGATGATGATTAGATGCTAGATGGTTGATATGAATGTTAGGAATTCAAGAATGCATGTTGTAGTTCATACCTTACTAAAGATAGTAACTTTTGGGCATGAAAGTTGATGAATCATGATGATTAGGTGTTGTTGAGCATGTTTAGATGCTGTCATGGACTTGAATTGGTATATAATTGATGAATTCATGAATGTTGTGTGAGTTTGATGAATTTGGGATGAACTTTCCCAAAAGGGAAACTTTAATTGTGCAAATCCTTGAATTGGATGATTTGAGCATGTTTGGGATATTAGGATCATGCTAGTGTATTCATGGATGGGTTCTAAGGTGACTAAATGTGTTGTTTATGTTGTATGAATGTTGATTTGGGTTGTTATCTGTTTTGGCCTGTTGTGATTTGCATGATTTGTATGATATCTAGTTATATGATGATCTAGGTAGTACATGTGGTGGTGATGTGCTATATGTAATCAAGTGGTATGTTGATCATGTATGATATGCTGTTGTGTTAGTTTAATGAATTATCACCTATAATGTCACCAACGGGTCCAACGGGTCAACTGGGTCGAATGTGTCTTGTATTCTTAAACCTTGAGTTCCTTGGTTTGTAGAGCACTTAGGGTTTCGTGTTGTTTTTGTGCACACGTACTTATGTACTCTTGTATTCTAGGTGACCTTTGAAGGTTGTCTTTCCTTCTTTCTTTCAAGTTAAACTCTAAGTTAATTCTTGCGCATACCAGGTGAGTTCTTGCCCCACTCATTTTACATAATCTCTTTTGGGGAAGATAGCATACTGTTGATCACAAACGCTTTTATATATGAGTGTGTATAATATTGATATAGTGCTGTTTACCATGGAAAAGTCCTCACACTTTCGGGTTGTTAATATTGAATAGCGGGGAAATTTTGGGTAGTACTACTGGGTCTGACGAGCCCCACCTGTGCGACTCGAGGTCAAACGGGTGCAATTTTGTCCTATCACATATTCGTCACGACCTGGTAAGTCGTGACGGGAGGCAACAAACGTATCACAGTCAGCTTCCATCGCGAGATCACTATGATTAATATTTTTATGTTAATAGACTAGCTATCTATTGCAATACACTACTTATGCTCTGAAAACTATTGATTGGTTTATATGTTAACGCAAACTCTTGAACTCACCAACCATGTGTTGACTTGTTTAGTATGCTATTCTCAGGTTAAGGTTGCCAGTTGCCTAGGAGCACGCACACCAGCATCGTTGAGTTGTCTACATTGTTTGTTTACACATTTGGGTTTATTTTTCCTATTAAACATTTGTGTTTGGGGCGCGTATGTTTTGCGCATTCTCTTTACATATTACTTGTTTTGGGTTTTTCTGTTTTAAAAACGCTTCCGCAGTATTTTAAACGCTTCCGCAGTATTTTAAACGTTAACTCTGGTTTTGTTTATTTATCATATAGAGTCGTTCTTGGTAACTAATGACTGAGATCCTGGTATGTCACGCGCCTCGCGGTAAAACCCCGCTCGCGGATTTTGAGGGTGTGACAGATAGCATACTGTTGATCACAAACGCTTTTATATATGAGTGTGTATAATATTGATATAGTGCTGTTTACCATGGAAAAGTCCTCACACTTTCGGGTTGTTAATATTGAATAGCGGGGAAATTTTGGGTAGTACTACTGGGTCTGACGAGCCCCACCTGTGCGACTCGAGGTCAAACGGGTGCAATTTTGTCCTATCACATATTCGTCACGACCTGGTAAGTCGTGACGGGAGGCAACAAACGTATCACAGTCAGCTTCAATCGCGAGATCACTATGATTAATATTTTTATGTTAATAGACTAGCTATCTATTGCAATACACTACTTATGCTCTGAAAACTATTGATTGGTTTATATGTTAACGCAAACTCTTGAACTCACCAACCATGTGTTGACTTGTTTAGTATGCTATTCTCAGGTTAAGGTTGCCAGTTGCCTAGGAGCACGCACACCAGCATCGTTGAGTTGTCTACATTGTTTGTTTACACATTTGGGTTTATTTTTCCTATTAAACATTTGTGTTTGGGGCGCGTATGTTTTGCGCATTCTCTTTACATATTACTTGTTTTGGGTTTTTCTGTTTTAAAAACGCTTCCGCAGTATTTTAAACGCTTCCGCAGTATTTTAAACGTTAACTCTGGTTTTGTTTATTTATCATATAGAGTCGTTCTTGGTAACTAATGACTGAGATCCTGGTATGTCACGCGCCTCGCGGTAAAACCCCGCTCGCGGATTTTGAGGGTGTGACAGATTGGTATCAGAGCCATTGGTTATAGGGAACTAGGTTGCATACACACACTAGACTATAACCGCACAGTTGTTAGTTACTTATCGTTTACTCTCCTTACTGTATACTCATTGGCATACGCAACACGTACTTCGCAGCATGGCATCGTCGTCCAGGAATTTAGGCAAGAGACCTGCACGATCTGAATCACCTCCTACATCTCCCGTACCTGATAGGGGATCTAACTGGCCACGACATCCTTATCCTCGCGGCGAGATAGACTGGGATCAGCCTTTCGTACCTCCTGAGCTCGATCCTCCACGTAACTGGGATTTCTACCCCACTTACATTAACCGTATGGCTTATAGAGAACGCGTACCACCAGTAGCACCTACACGACCTAGGACTAGGTCATCAACCGCCTCTACTTTGCCTACACTTCCTACCTTGAGCATCCCTCTGGAGCAGGCATTTGCAGCCCTAGTAGCCACACTGGACACAGAGCGACAGCGGATTAGAGGACTCACTGATGAGAACTCTGCATTACGATCTGAGATGCGTCAGCTGTGTTACCAGGTAGATACACTTCAGGAGCGACTTTCGATGGCCATTGGTGGACATCATACTCTGGCAGGCAACGTGGTAGCACTTAGTGAGCGCATGGACGTACAAGATCACCATAATATGGAGATCGATAATAGGTTTGCTGAGTTAGAGGCACAGCTAGCAGCACTTCAGATTGCTGAAGCCCCTGCACCTTTGGTGGAATGCCCAGGTGCAAATGCTGGGTCAAGCCATGGCCAATGAACTACCTTGGGATGAATTCAAAGAAATCATGACTGAAGAATATTGCCCCCGGAATGAAGTGCAGAAACTGGAGATTGAGTTCTGGCAACTCAAAATGCAAGGCTCGGAAATTGAAGCCTACACAACTCGAACTCATGAGTTAGCCACTTTATGCCCAGGGATGGTGAATGAAATGCACAAGAGGGTGGAGCATTATATACGGGGATTGGTGCCTGAAATTCAAAGTATGGTAACTGCTTCTAACCCCACTACCATTCAACAAGCTATCCGAACAGCCCACAGGCTGACTGACCAGGCAGTTGAGCAAGGTCGGTTACCTAAACGGGGTGCGGTGGCAAGCGTGCCCGACCAGAAACGCAAGTGGGATGGTTCAAGCAACAAGGGATCGTCATCCAGTAGCCAAACTCAACCTCAACAACAGCAGCAGAGTCAGCAACAGCAACGGAAGTTTGATAACAACCGAAGCTTCAACCAGGCGCACTCAAATCAAGGACCCGGCGGGTATGGTGGAAGACTGCCGAAGTGCAACCGGTGTAACTACCACCATGTGGGTCGGTGTGATAACTTCAAGTGTCAACGTTGTGGGAAGATTGGTCATGCAGCCAAAGACTGTCGGGGTGAACTGATGAGAAAGCCACAACAATCACAAGAAACTCCGAAAGGTTGTTTTGAATGCGGGAAAGAAGGCCATTACAAACGCAACTGTCCCCAGCTTAAGAGGAATGGTAATGGTAACAACAACAATGGGAACAACAACAATAATAACAATGGCAATAACAATAACAACAACAATGGTAATGGCAACAACAATGGAGGCAATAACAACAGTGGAGCCAAAGGAAGAGCCTTCGTCATTGGCTCAGGTGAGGCTCTAAACGATCCTACAACAGTAACTGGTAAATTTTCGGTTAATGGTTGTTTTGCTACTGTATTATTCGATACCGGAGCCGATAGAAGTTTCGTGTCCACTAGGTTCTATAGTCTTTTAAGTGATATGCCCTCAACCTTAGAATCTAAATACACCGTAGAGTTAGCTGACGGTACACAGATTCACGTAACGCATATTCTTAGAGACTGCAAGATAGAGCTTGCTGGTCATACATTCACTATAGATCTCATGCCTGTTACACTAGGAAGTTTCGATGTGGTAGTAGGCATGGATTGGCTTTCCGATAAACAAGCGGAAGTCATATGCCACGAGAAAATCATAAGGATTCCCATTGGTGAAGAAGTCCTTACGGTCAGAGGTGATAGGAGTGGTGCGGTGATAGGCATCATCTCATTCATGAAGGCGCAGAAGTTGTTACGAAAGGGTCGACTGGCCATATTGGCACTAGTCACGGATAAACAGACTGAGGAAAAGAAGATAGAGGATATTCCCGTAGTTCGTGAGTTTTCTGAGGTGTTTCCGGAAGATCTGCCTGGATTACCGCCTCATCGTCAAGTTGAATTCCAGATTGAGTTGACTCCAGGAGCCGCTCCAATTGCGAGAGCACCATACCGGTTAGCTCCGAACGAACTGCAAGAATTATCCGCCCAACTCCAAGAACTGTTGGATAAAGGGTTTATCCGACCGAGTTCGTCACCCTGGGGAGCGCCAGTTCTATTTGTGAAGAAGAAGGATGGTACATTTCGAATGTGCATTGACTATAGGGAACTGAACAAGGTTACTATCAAGAATAGATATCCCTTACCTCGTATCGATGATTTGTTTGATCAACTGCAAGGATCAAGCTATTACTCTAAGATTGATCTGAGGTCTGGGTATCATCAGCTGAGAGTTCGAGAAGAGGACATCTCGAAGACTGCTTTCCGTACACGATATGGTCACCATGAATTTTTGGTCATGCCATTTGGGTTGACGAATGCACCAGCAGTATTCATGGACCTCATGAATCGCGTGTGCAAACCCTATCTTGATCAGTTTGTTATCGTCTTTATTGATGACATACTGATATACTCAAAGACCGAGGAAGAACATGAGAAGCACTTACGTTTAATCTTGGAATTACTTAGAAAGGAACAACTGTATGCAAAGTTTTCTAAGTGTGATTTCTGGATACGTGAGGTACAATTCTTGGGTCATATTGTCAACGAGAAGGGAATACATGTTGATCCTGCTAAGATTGAAGCGATAAAGAATTGGTCTGTTCCTAAGACACCGAGTGAGATACGACAATTCCTTGGATTAGCGGGATATTATCGACGATTCATTGAAGGATTCTCTAAGATTGCACAACCTCTCACAGCTTTGACTCACAAAGGAACGACGTACAAATGGGGTGAGAGTCAGGAATCTGCTTTTCAGTTACTGAAACATAAATTGTGTAGCGCACCAATATTAGCGTTACCGGATGGTAGTGATGACTTCGTAGTCTACTGCGATGCGTCTATTCAAGGACTTGGATGTGTCTTGATGCAGCGGGATAAAGTGATAGCTTACGCCTCTAGACAATTGAAGATTCATGAGAAGAACTATACCACCCATGACTTGGAACTGGGTGCGGTAGTTTTTGCCTTAAAGATCTGGAGACATTACTTGTACGGTACCAAATGCACCATCTACACCGATCACAAGAGTCTTCAGCACATCTTTGAGCAAAAAGAGTTGAACATGAGACAGAGACGCTGGGTGGAATTGTTAAACGACTATGATTGTGCTATTAAGTACCACCCGGGGAAAGCAAATGTAGTTGCTGATGCGCTGAGTAGAAAAGAGACTGCTAAACCTCGACGTGTGCGAGCTCTGCAACTAACGATTAGTACGCAATTACCCGAACAAATCCGTGATGCTCAAACTGAAGCTCTGAAAGTAGAAAATATGAGTTTAGAAGGGTTACGAGGAATGGAAAAGCAATTAGAAGTAAAGCCGGATGGGATTCGTTATTTCATGGATAGACTATGGGTACCTCTCCACGGAGACCTGAGAGACTTGGTGATGAGTGAGGCTCACAAGTCCAAGTATTCTATACATCCTGGATCTGACAAGATGTACCACGATTTGAAGGCGCACTATTGGTGGCCTAACATGAAAGCAGATGTAGCTACTTATGTGAGCAAGTGTCTGACCTGCTCGAAGGTTAAAGTTGAGTATCAGAAACCATCTGGATTATTACAACAACCCGAGATCCCTATGTGGAAGTGGGATCAAATATCAATGGATTTTATTACTAAGTTACCTCGTACTTCTACGGGTTGTGATACAATATGGGTTATCGTGGACCGATTGACAAAATCTGCTCATTTCCTAGCAATAAAGGAAACTGATAAGATGGAGAAATTAACTCGACTCTATTTGAAGGAGATCGTTTCGAGGCATGGAGTACCGATCTCAATTATTTCTGATCGCGATTCTCGTTTCACATCACACTTCTGGCAGTCGTTGCAGAAAGCTTTAGGTACACGATTGGATATGAGTACTGCTTATCATCCACAGACTGATGGTCAAAGCGAGCGTACTATACAGACTTTGGAGGACATGTTACGTGCTTGTGTGATTGATTTCGGGAATAACTGGGAAGTTCACCTACCGTTGGTGGAATTTTCTTACAACAACAGTTATCACACTAGTATAAAGGCAGCACCTTTTGAAGCTTTGTATGGGAGAAAGTGTAGATCACCAGTTTGCTGGGCTGAAATTGGTGATAGTCAATTAACGGGTCCTGAGTTAGTACACGAGACAACTGAGAAGATTGTTCAGATAAGAAACCGCATGGCAGCAGCGCGAGACAGACAGAAAAGCTATGCTGACAAGCGACGAAAACCCTTGGAATTTCAAGTTGGTGACAAAGTTTTATTAAAAGTCTCACCGTGGAAAGGCGTAGTTCGGTTTGGTAAGCGAGGAAAGCTAAATCCGAGATACGTTGGACCATTTGAGATAGTGGAAAGAATTGGTCCAGTGGCTTATCGACTAGCCTTACCTGATTCATTGAGTGGAATCCATGATGTATTCCATGTTTCAAATCTAAAGAAATGTTTAACGGATGAAACGATGGTCGTACCGCTGGAAGAAGTTCAAGTAGACGAACAATTACGTTTCATTGAGGAACCTGTCGAAGTGATGGATCGTGAGGTGAAAACGCTTAAGCAAAGCAAGATACCCATCGTCAAAGTTCGTTGGAACTCGAGACGTGGACCAGAATTCACGTGGGAACGTGAAGATCAAATGAAGCTTAAGTATCCTCAGCTATTTGAAAGGACGATGCCAGCCGGCGAAGGTATTGATTAAATTTCGGGACGAAATTTCTTTCAACATGGGGATGATGTGACAACTCATCCAAAACTCACACGATTTCGAATGTTGTGTGAGTTTGATGAATTTGGGATGAACTTTCCCAAAAGGGAAACTTTAATTGTGCAAATCCTTGAATTGGATGATTTGAGCATGTTTGGGATATTAGGATCATGCTAGTGTATTCATGGATGGGTTCTAAGGTGACTAAATGTGTTGTTTATGTTGTATGAATGTTGATTTGGGTTGTTATCTGTTTTGGCCTGTTGTGATTTGCATGATTTGTATGATATCTAGTTATATGATGATCTAGGTAGTACATGTGGTGGTGATGTGCTATATGTAATCAAGTGGTATGTTGATCATGTATGATATGCTGTTGTGTTAGTTTAATGAATTATCACCTATAATGTCACCAACAGGTCCAACGGGTCAACTGGGTCGAATGTGTCTTGTATTCTTAAACCTTGAGTTCCTTGGTTTGTAGAGCACTTAGGGTTTCGTGTTGTTTTTGTGCACACGTACTTATGTACTCTTGTATTCTAGGTGACCTTTGAAGGTTGTCTTTCCTTCTTTCTTTCAAGTTAAACTCTAAGTTAATTCTTGCGCATACCAGGTGAGTTCTTGCCCCACTCATTTTACATAATCTCTTTTGGGGGAGATAGCATACTGTTGATCACAAACGCTTTTATATATGAGTGTGTATAATATTGATATAGTGCTGTTTACCATGGAAAAGTCCTCACACTTTCGGGTTGTTAATATTGAATAGCGGGGAAATTTTGGGTAGTACTACTGGGTCTGACGAGCCCCACCTGTGCGACTCGAGGTCAAACGGGTGCAATTTTGTCCTATCACATATTCGTCACGACCTGGTAAGTCGTGACGGGAGGCAACAAACGTATCACAGTCAGCTTCAATCGCGAGATCACTATGATTAATATTTTTAAGTTAATAGACTAGCTATCTATTGCAATACACTACTTATGCTCTGAAAACTATTGATTGGTTTATATGTTAACGCAAACTCTTGAACTCACCAACCATGTGTTGACTTGTTTAGTATGCTATTCTCAGGTTAAGGTTGCCAGTTGCCTAGGAGCACGCACACCAGCATCGTTGAGTTGTCTACATTGTTTGTTTACACATTTGGGTTTATTTTTCCTATTAAACATTTGTGTTTGGGGCGCGTATGTTTTGCGCATTCTCTTTACATATTACTTGTTTTGGGTTTTTCTGTTTTAAAAACGCTTCCGCAGTATTTTAAACGTTAACTCTGGTTTTGTTTATTTATCATATAGAGTCGTTCTTGGTAACTAATGACTGAGATCCTGGTATGTCACGCGCCTCGCGGTAAAACCCCGCTCGCGGATTTTGAGGGTGTGACATAAATTGCCTGCACACAGAAAACATGCAAAACTTAAAATGAAAGTAGAATAAAATCCTAATATTCACAATGAAACATGTCTGTAGTGATATTATATTAGCAGTGATCAGCATATTAAAATAAAAAATTGATGGATAGTCATAGACATTGATTAAATCCTGATCAAGTGTGTTCTAGGTCAGCATTTCTGCAGCAAAGGAGACACAAAATCTAAGGACAGAAAATAAGTGTTTTTGGCAAGGTACCCTGCGCACTTACTTTTTCAACTCTTGGATTTCTTAAGGTTCAATTAGATATGACATTATGCAGTCACACTTAGACTTAGAGAGGTTAATTCTCATAAAGATATGCAAGAAGTCACTATTCTCAACTTGTTAACCTGATATATACTATAACCAGATCTCATTTGGTGTTTATGCACATTGGCATCTCGTTACATCAGTGAGTATATCTAGGTCTGTAATCACTTACAACAAAGGATATCTCATCACTTCATGTCTATGATGACTCATAACAGATAAGTGTTAGATGTATTAAATAATTAGAGCTCAATGGTTATTCATATCACCATCAGGTGTGAGATTATGTCTTAACAAGCAATCAATTTGAGAAATCAACACTACTCATTAGTGCTAAGATAGACATACATGAATGCATGAGTGATTTAGTTTAATAACAAGAATTTACTTTTTCAGTATAATTGCATGAGCTTACCAGCACATCATATCTGATCACGTCAGACTATAATCATAAGTGAAGTATGTAACTGATCATACTAATGTACTATCATTTCTCATGTAATGCAAAACAAATTCATTCCTGTATAATTAATAAGGAAAGATATTATTTTTGTGATTTTTGGTTTTGTATTTTTATCTTTTGTTTTTCAATTTTCTATTTTTGTATTTGGCTTTTGTTTTTCTAAAAAACATGCACACACAAAAGTAAAATCAGGCAATTAACTTTGACAGGTTCTCTGACTGTGTCCTATTCATATAAGGGAGCGTTCTGATCATATTTAGACTTAATTAACTGAAATACTCAAAAACCAATTTTAAGTGTGTTTAATAAGACCAATTGACTCAACCAAATACACAAACCGTCCTGGTAAGAAGGCTTTAGTTAAAAGGTCGGCCAACTGTTTTTCAGTAGAAATTTGAATCAGAATGATTAAACCTTTTTCAGAGCTATCTCTGAGAAAATGATATTGAATTTCGATATGTTTTGTTTTAGAATGTTGGACATGATTAGCTGTAATGAACATAACAGCTGTGTTATCAATGTAAATAGGTTTTTTAATAAAGTTGAACCCGTAATCCAGCAGTTGGTTTTGTAACCAAAGGATTTGAGAACATCCTGCTGAAGCAGCAATGTACTCAGCTTCTGTAGTAGAAACGGAGACATTTGTTTGTTTCTTGCATTGCCACGAGACTAATCTGGGTCCAAGAAATTGACACCCACCCGTTGTTGATTTTCTATCTTGACAACATCTGCCATAATCACCATCAGTATATCCATGTAACTCGAAGTTACCTTCGTAAGGATACCATAGCCCTAAAGCCGGTTTACCTTTGAGATACCTAAATATTCTTTTGACAGCAATTAAGTGGGATTCTTTCGGGTCTGATTGATACCTTGCACATACACAAACAGCATACATAATGTCTGGTCTAGATGCAGTGAGATACATCAAAGAACCAATCATCGATCTATATAATGTTTGATCTACTGATTTTCCTTTCAGATCAGGCTCAATATTGGTGTTCACATCAGTTGGAGTTCTAAATGACTGACAATCTTGTAGCTTAAATTTCTTCAAGAGTTTGTCGACGAACTTCTCTTGGTTGATAAAAATACCATCTGCAGATTGCTTAACTTGAAGTCCAAGAAAGAAATTTATATCTCCCATAGAACTCATTTGAAATCGAGATTTCATGATTTCTTCAAAGTCATTGTACATTTTTGGACTTGTCGACCCAAATATGATATCATCAACATACACTTGTACATATAGGAGATCATCAGCATCCTTCCTTATGAATAAAGTTGGATCGATTTTCCCACGCGTGTATCCATGTTGGATTAAGTGCTGTGACAATGTCACATACCAGATTCTAGGGGCTTGATGTAGACCATATAAAGCTTTGCTCAATTTGTACACATGATGTGGATATGTAGCATCTTCAAAAACTGGAGGTTGTTTCACATACACATCATCGGTGATAGAACCATACAAAAATACACCCTTTACGTCCATTTGATACACTTTAAATTTCATGAATGAGGCATACGCTAGGAAGACACGAATAGATTCAAGTCTTGCAACTGGAGCAAATACTTCATCATAATCAATACTTTCTTCTTGAGTGTACCCTTGTGCAACTAATCTTGCTTTATTTCGGATAACAGTTCCTCTATCATCAGTTTTATTTTTGAATAACCATTTTGTGCCTATGGCATTTTCTCCTTCAGGTAAATCCACCAGATTCCACACTTCTTGTTTGCGAAACTGTAATAATTCTTCTTACATAGCCTTGATCCAATCATTGTCCTTTAACGTTTCGGAAACGTTTTTAGGAACAATTTGAGAAATAAAGCAAGAGTATATACTTCTCGTCGTTCTCTCACTCAAAGGACCAATAATCTGAGATGTTGGATGATTCTTGTGAATACGAGATGTCAGAATCTCATCTCCTTGAACATGAACATCTAGATTGGATTGATTCAAGTTGGAAAGCTGATGCAATAGGCTTGAAGAATGCAGATTGAAATTAGGAACTTGAGTCTGTGAGTTAATAAAGTAATCAAGATTACCGGAATCAACTACATCACCAGAAATAGATGACGTTCTAGACTCAGGTTGTACAATTTCTGTACCATCATTAGGAATTGGTTGTGATACATCTTGGTTTTGTGAATTAGAATAATCATTATCTTGATAAGACTGATCATCATTATTAGACTGAAAATTAGAACCTCTAACAAAAGAAAAGAAGGGATAGTCTGGGCTTGAATCATCTGCATCGTCAGAATCCAAATTGTCACTGAATGAACCGAGATCTCCTTGAATTTTCTTTTCACCTGTAGAATCAAGCAAGTTAGATTGATTAAATAAGTTGGATTGAAAAGAGTTTGACAATGAATAAAAATCAAATAACCATGCAGGACCATTTTGACACTGATGGAAAAGAGTTTTCAAGAAATTTAACATTGAATGTTTCAACTATAACATTAGTCCTAGAGTTATAAACTCGATAGGCCTTTGAAACAGATGAATATCCAATGAAAAATCCATCATCAGATTTTGATTCAAATTTTCCTGAATGATCACTTGAATTCAGAATCATAACCAGATAACCAAAAGATTTAAGAAAATCTATGTTTGGTTTCCTGTCAAACATTAACTCATACGGAGTTTTCAGTTTGTCTTTAACAATTAACAAATGATTCTGAACAAAACATGCAGTTGATATTGCTTCATCCCAGAATATGATCGGAATTTTAGCATTGGCTAACATGGATCGTGTTGCTTCAATCAATGTTTGGTTCTTCCTTTCAACAACTCCATTTTGTTGAGGAGTTTTGGGAACACTGAACTGATGAGCTATTCCTTTCTCTGCACAAAACATGTCAAGAGTTAGATTTTTGAATTCCGTCCCATTATCTCTTCTAATTATTTTTACTTTTTGTTCAAGTTGGTTTTCTACTTTAATAATAAATTCTTTTATTAATTCAGCTGTTTCAGATTTAGCATTTAGAAAGAAAACCCATGAAAATTTTGTATAGTCATCAATGATAACTAAACAGTAAAATTTTCTTCCAATACTCTTCACGTTGGTTGGTCCAAAAAGGTCCATATGCAACAACTGAAGGGGTTTGGAATTTGAGTTTATCAGCTTGGACTTATAAGACGCTCTGTGCTGTTTCCCCTTTAAACATGCTGAGCATAAATCAGTTGTGGCAAACTTCTTCGATGGAAGGCCAATAACATGATATCCTGCTACAATCTTGTTCATATTGTTGAAGTTGGAATGTCCGAGACGTCTATGCCAAAGCTGGCTTTCATCGTTTGATGCTTTAGCAAAGAGACAAGTTGTTTCTGTAGAAGAGTCCACTTAAGACATATCCAGTTTTTATATATCTCGGTCTCTGACAGCTTTAACAACCACGCAATTCTTGCTTATCTGAAATCCTAGCTTCAAGATATAACAGAAAGAATCATCAAAAAGTACAGAGTAGGATTTATCACAAATTTGGGATACGCTTAACAAACTAAAGTTCAACTGTGAACAGAAGTTGACTTTATCAAAGCATATAATCTCGTTGGATACTGTTCCTTCTCTGGTTATTTTTCCTCCTGCATCACCACCAAAGGTGACATGCGTTCCATATTTTAACTTAAAATCTTGTAATAAGGTCTGATTGCCTGTCATATGCCGGCTACACCCGCTATCCACTTACCAAGTATTTATTGGTCTTCTCGGGCGTACCTGCAAAACAAAACAATTTAAGGTGAATTATCTACCCAAGCCGAAATGGTCTTGGGTTTTCCAAACTTGTCAACAATAGTAAATTGTTTGAAGTGAAGTTTGTTGACATCAGGTTTATTCTTTATGAATTTACCAATTCAGTTATTTATAACAAAATTATGCTTGTTTGGAAAATTCATGCTTTTTGACTGACCATTGTTTGAAAATCTTTATTTTCAAAACTTTTGTTATTAATTCTCACTGACCTTGGGATGAAATTATCATTAAAGTATTGTTTAGGTCTCACTGAATTATTTCTTTTGAAAGAGTTCAAACCTAAGGAGGGTTGGTGTGTTAATCTTTGAAAATCAACATTTTGGTTTCTTTTATATTGCGGATTAACATAACCTTTGCTTACTGTTGAGGTGGCAAATCCTCTCCTCTGTGAATTGTTTCTAAAGTAACAAACTTTAGTGTTGTGAGTTTGCTCATCATAGTAAGTACAATATTTGTTAAAATAACACTTTGAAGTTGAGTGATTTCTCATATCGCAAATGTGATAGTATTTGTTAAAAAAAAACATTCAGACGTTTTGTGATTATACATGTCACATATGTTACAATACCTCTTTGGAGTCTTGAATATTTGCTTATTAACCTTTGACATTGACGCAACATTAGAAACTTGGTTACTTTTAGGTGTGAAAGAGTTAATTTGTTGTTTTTGATTTGAAGAATTATGCTTTTGATTTAAACCACTTTTCTTTTGCACAATTTGTTTTTGTTTTTGAACATGAATTTCATTCTTGTTTTCTTTAGATACAAATCTTTTAGCTACAGCGGAAGTTTTAGAATCTGAACCCATTTTCAGAACAGAGGTTGATTTGTTCTTAGGATTTTCTTTAACATCTTGAATTGAGTTCACATTCAACAAACCAGCAGATACAAATTTAATTGGCTTTAATTTTGTTGCTTGATTTGTTTCTTTTGACTGATTTTCTTGAATTTTTATTTGTTCATTTTTAGCTTTATTTATCTTTCTTCTTTTTCTCTGGTTCCTTGATTTTGTAGATTCAGTTTTTGGTTTAGATTGAACATCCTCAGTTGAAGATTCTTTTTCACATTCTTTCTTTTTCTGGTCTTTTTGCCATTTAATGAATTCTGGGTTATTTAGACCAAATGAATTTGAATCTTTTGATGTTTCTTTATCATTTTTGTTTTAAAAATCTGAGTTTTGGTTATTAGTTATAATATTCACTTCCTCCAAAACTGACTTTTTAGGAACAAAAACTTTCTTTGTTTTAGGGTTTGGTTCATAAGATTTTACTTTAACTGGATGACCATTTTTTATCTTTTCGTGATCTTTTTCTTCGAAAATTTCCACATTTGTTTTCTCTTCTTGCATAATTTTACTCTGACTTCTGATGGAATTTCGGAATATTTAGGAGGAGAAGTTTCAGAGTTAGAGCTTTCAACCTTTGCTTGATCAGATTTTGCCATCAATGCAACTTCCTCTGAATCTTCCTTAGGATCAGACTTATCACTCGAGTCATAATCCTCTTCCTCGTTCTCAGAGTTTCCATCATCTTTTGGATCATTAAATTCAGACCAATCTTCTTTCTGTATTTCTGCAACAAGAGATAAATCGGAGGTTAAATCAGCAGTAAATTGCTCAGCGTATGCACTCCAATCATAAACATCTTTAATATTTACAACAAGAGCTTTCTTGGGCTCCTCTGATGATTTAGAATCATCTTTCAATTCTGGCATTGGTCGACTTTGATAAGGTTTCTGAAATATCTTATGTGAAGATTGATGAAATCTTTGATTACTTGAGCTTGATTGGCCATTTCCTTCTTTATTCCTTGGAGGTTTGCACTCTCTAGAAAAGTGACCATAGCTGTTACAGTTGAAACACCTAGATTTGGACTTATCAAATCCAACAGACTTGTTTGCACTCGGCTTGTAGTTTTTGTTGACATACGAGTGTTTCTGAGTCCTGTAAGCTATCATAACCATTTGCCAGTTGAGATCCATTTCTTCTACATCGTCTGGATCCATTTCAAATAAATCCTGCAAAACAAAATAAAGTTGAGTTAGATGACTACCTTGATAATCTTGAAAGCTTGCCATAATGCAGTAAATGCAGTTTTAGACTCTTCATCCTGTAATAAGATGTTTATTACATCATTAACTTTGCTAGTTTTAGCAGAGTTAGCAGATGGAGTCTCTGCTTGAGATTTAGAACTTTTAGGCATAGGAGGAGATTGAGGTTGATTCTGAGTTGTATAGGCAGCAGCACTTGTGTAAGTGGAATCAGTGAAAAACCCTGCGCCAACGAATAGATCACCCTCGTCTTCTGGTGAAGTTTCATTCTTAGCCATGAATGCATTCTCCACAGCACTTGCTGGAGAAGCAACATATTTATATTGTGACATCGAAGCTGCTCTGTCATTGTTTCTAGAACTTTCATCAATTTCAACAGATTCTATTTTAGTAATCAAGAGATCAAGATCCATTGGGAATTTCTCAGTATGCTTTAACAGAGTGACTGTTTGCTTCCACGAAGATGGAAGAGCATTGAGAAGCCTGAAGTTAAGATCTTTTAAATCATTCTTGATGCCTGCAGTCGACATCTCAGTTGTTAGTTGAACAAATCTGTTCATCATCTGATTTATTGTTTCACCAGGTAAATGTTCAAAAAGTTCTAATTGTCTCTTTAATTTTTGCTTTTTCAGATCCTGGATCTCCTTTCCACCTTCACATATTATTTTCAATGCCTTATACCTGGCATATCCCGTCTGATAACCATCAAGCCTTGTAAGGACTTCAAGTGGCAGTCCTTTGCACATCAAAGAATACGCTTTTATATCATTTTTAACTTTCCTGAGATCATCACCCTGTAATCCATCTTCAGGATATGGTTCCTGAGATTCTTAGGTGTAGATGAAACATCTATAGGGACCATCTGAAGTTATAGGAATATGAGATCCTTTTTCTATTGATTTCCATAGATCAGTATAAATAGAATTCAAGTGATGCTTTAATCTCAGTGACCAATTCTTGAAATCTGCTCTATTCTTCAACTTGGGAACTTTGTTCTCTGAGTCTTTTGATTTTACCATTTTTAGATTTTGATTTTAAAAGAAATTTGTTTTTATTGTTTTTAATGTTTTGAATTAAAATAATGAATTGAAAATATTTTTGGATTTTTTAAGTTTCTGAAAAATTTTAAAAATTTTCTAAGTGTTGAAGCTGATGCGTCCAAATAGTGGAAAAACACCCAAACAGTTGAGGTACTTCCTTTGACTTTGACTTTAAAACGTCCAAGGGATTGCCTTAGAAAAATTCCAAAAAGCCCAAGTTGAAAAGCGTCTGAACAGTATCAAAACGCCTGAACAGTTGTCAGACGCCTGGTTGGTAAAACACCCAAATAGTTCAAAAACGCCTCAACAGTTGTAAAACGCCTGGAATTCCTTTGGATTCCGTCAACATCCAAAGTGTCCCAACAGTTGAAATGTGTCCCAACAGTAGAAAAACGCCTAACTGAAAAACACCCAAACAGTAGAAAAGCGCCTAAACAGTTGTTATGCGCCTAACACTTGGGCAATTTTCAGCAGTGTTTTTGACATAATGCGCCACATTCATCAGTTTCATACGAACTTAAATTTTCTGAATTCCTTTAAAACTTGATTAATTGATCTGAAATCCTCAAATTATGTAGGAAATTGATCAATAATTAATCCTTCAACTTCAATTTCTTCAAATAACAATCAAAATTGATCTTATGATACAAGAACAGGTTCGACAAATGAAGAACAGGTTAGAATAGCTTTTTGGTCAAATTCACTAATTTGAAGGGATTGTATTGCTAATTGTGAATCAAATCATGTTCCTGATAATGAAACACAACTGAATTCAACAATTATACGACTAAATTGTTTATCAATCACAGATTCAAGTGATTTTGAGAGTTCGACAGTTGAAGAACTTCAATCACTGAACCGTAAGCTCTGATATCATTTGATGAGCTCAAAATGGATTGATTTGTGATGATATATGAACAAAATTCAATCTAAAACACACAAGTATTCAATTCAATACAAGAAAATCAACTAAAATTCATAGAGTTTTCAATGATTAGCATATAGAAGAATACAAAGTGTAGAAAATAGTTACAATATGTCTCAATGCTCAAAACCTTTTTTACACCATACATATCTATGCTATTTATACTAATCAAGAAAAAAAGGAACATATTTACATAAAAAGTCCCTATACTATGATAAAAATGTAAAAGGCACACAAAGACAAATGTTAATCTTCAAAAGAAGCATCTACAATACTCCCCCTTTAAACATGCTGAGCATAAATCAGTTGTGGCAAACTTCTTTGATGGAAGGCCAATAACATGATTTCCTGCTACAAGCTTGTTCATATTCTTGAAGTTGGAATGTCCGAGACGTCTATGCCAAAGCTGGCTTTCATCATTTGATGCTTTACCAAAGAGACAAGTTGTTTCTGTAGAAGAGTCCACTTGAGACATATCCAGTTTGTATACGTCTCGGTCTCTGACAGCTTTAACAACCACGCAATCCCTGCTTATCTGAAATCCTGGCTTCAAGATATTTGACATCTGGTAATTTTCCGTTACCAAACTCCGTTAGTTCCGTTAAGTCTTGCATACACGTGTCGGGAGCACACACTAGTTGTCATTGAACGTTGGTGACTTAATAATAATTAATAATGTGAAACAAATAATTACTATATTGATTATTAGTTGTGATTATGTGATTTAAATGTTTATTGTGAATTTTATCGCGTGAAGTGGAAACGTGTTATAATTATTTCGTGTGTTTTGTGGCAAATGGAAATTATGCATGATTATTAATTGTGACTAATAATAACTGTGTTTAGTAGTTAAAAACTATTTAAAAAATATTTAAAGGCCTAATCTTTATAAAATACAAATTATAAGGGTTAAAAGGGTAATTATGGATTAAAAAATAAAACAAAATCAAAACTCAACCCTAATAATCCCCCCTACGGCCACGACCCTCATTCCCACACCCTCACCATCGCGAATTCAGCAAGAACAAGCATTCACATTCGATTTTGGACCGATTTCAAGCATCACAACAAGTTAGAATCATCAATTGCAAGCCATTGCACGTTTAAAGGTTAGATTTTTACAAGTTTTTCATGGTTTTTCATTATGGCCGAAACCCTAGTTTGAATATTGCAATTGGAGGTCGATTCTTTGTTGTTTGATGATGTTATGATGTTAGTTAGGTTAGATTGATGTTAGTTAACGTTTATTATGCAAGAAAGCTTCGGTTTTGATGCGTTGTTCATAGGTTACCAATAATAGTAACTTTATTTGCATGAATATGGTGATTTGATGATGAGTTTATGTTGTTGATGTGTTTGTGATGATAATTGGATGTTAGATTGTTGATTTGAATGCTAGAAATCCAAGAATGAATGTTGTAGTTCATGTCTTACTAAAGATAGTAACTTTTGGCTATGAAGGTTGATGAATTGTGATAATTGGATGTTGTTGATCATGTCTAGATGTTATCATGAGCTTGAATTGGGATATTATTGATGAATCCATGAATGTCTTGGATGTTTGATAGATTTTGGGATGTGCTTTCCCAAAAGGGAAACTTTATTTGCACAAATTCTTGAGTATGAGGATTTGAACATATTTGGGACATTAGGATCATGTTAGCATGTTCATGGATGATTTTGAAGGTGGTAGAATGTATTGTTGGGTTGTATGAATGTTTAGTTGGTTAGTTATCTGATTTGGCCTGTTTGTGGAAAAATCAGGGTATGAGTCATATAGGTAAGCTAGGACTTTTGATTGATTGATGGTTAATCATGAATGAATGTTTTGGGAATGATTTGGATTGTGGCAATTGATGTGTGTAGGTCATCATACACACGTACGAATCTGAGCGCCTACTTAGTAGGATTGGCAGGGTTTAGGGTGTGAAGTCGTGAGTGGCTTCACATGGCATGTGATGCGTGATTTGATCCTTGTATGATGTGTTAGTTATGTTATAATTATACTGACCATGATAATAGTTGAGATTTGCATGACTTGTATCTAGTTGTATGGTGATCTAGGTAGTACATGTGGTTAATGAAGTGCTATATGTAATCAATTTGTATGTTGATCATGTGTGATAGGCTGTTATGCTTGATTGAATGGAATTTCATCTATAATGTCACCAACGGGTCAAACGGGTCAACTGGGTCAAATGTGTCTTGTCTTCTAAAACTTTGAGTTCTTTGGTTTGTAAAGCACTTAGGGTTTCAATATGATTCTGTGTACACGTACTTATGTACTCTCGTGTTCTAGGTAACCTTTGAAGGGTTGTCTTTGCACCTATCACCAGTTCTCCTTAGTCATTATCTTTACACACCAGGTGAGTTCATGCCCCTCTATTTTTATAAACCTTCTTCTTGGGGGAGGTAGCATACTTGTACTCAAACGCAATTTTATTACTATAAGCTGTGTATGTTTTAACATAGTGCTTAATACCTTGAAAGTCCTCACACTTTCGGATCGTTAATAATGGTAACTAGCGGGAAATCTTGGGTAGTACTACTGGGTCTGATGAGCCCCACCTGTGCGACTCGAGGACAAACAGGTGCAATATTGTCCTAGACACGAATATTGTCACGACCTGGTAAGTCGTGACGGGAGGCAACAAACGCAACACAGTCAGCTTCGATCGCGAAATCACTATGGTTATTACTTGTGAATATAGACTAGCTATCTATTTCAATGCACTTCTTATGTTATGAAAATGTTATTGTTTATGATAAACGCAAACTCTTGAACTCACCAACCATTGTGTTGACATTTTAGTATGCTATTCTCAGGTTGTTAACTCTGCTTGCCATTAGGAGCACCACACGGGTCCAGCATGCATTCTAAGACTCTATTTTAAAGACATATTTATTGGTATCTATTTATGAGTGTTTAAATATTTGGGTTGGCGCATGTTTTGTCAAATATGCATTTTTATATTTTGGGTTTGACTTATTTACAAAACGCTTTCGCATGGTTTTAAAGTTTGAACTTTGGTTGGTTTTATTTTTAAATGTGGCATATGGAGTCGTTCAGAGTAACTAATGACTGAGATCCTGGTATGTCACACGCCTCGCGGTAAAACCCCGCACGTGGATTTTGAGGGTGTGACAAGATATAACAGAAAGAATCATCAAAAAGTACAGAGTAGGATTTATCACAAATTTGGGATACGCTTAACAAATTAAAGTTCAACTGTGAACAGAAGTTGACTTTATCAAAGCATATAATCCCGTTGGATACTGTTCCTTCTCCGGTTATTTTTCCTCCTGCATCACCACCAAAGGCGACATGCGTTCCATCTTTTAACTTAAAATCTTGTAATAAGGCTTGATTGCCTGTCATATGCCAGCTACACCCGCTATCCACATACCAAGTATTTGGGCATACCTGCAAAACAAAACAATTTAAGGTGAATTATCTACCCAAGCCGAAATGGTCTTGGGTTTTCCAAACTTGTCAACAATAGTAAATTATTTGAAGTGAAGTTTGTTGACATCAGCTTTATTCTTTAGGAATTTACCAATTCTTTTATTTGTAACAAAATTATGCTTGTTTGGAAAATTCATGCTTTTTGACTGACCATTGTATGAAAATCTTTTATTTTCAAAACTTTTGTTATTAATTCTCACTGACTTTGGAATGGATTTATCATTGAAGTATTGTTTAGGTCTCACTGAATTATTTCTTTTGAAAGAGTTCAAACCTAAGGAGGGTTGGTGTGTTAATCTTTGAAAATCAACATTTTGGTTTCTTTTATATTTCGGATTAACATAACCTTTGCTTACTGTTGAGGTGGCAAATCCTCTCCTTTGTGAATTGTTTCAAAAGTAACAATCTTTAGTGTTGTGAGTTTGCTCATCACAGTAAGTACAGTATTTGTTAAAATAACACTCTGAAGTTGAGTGATTTCTCATATCGCAAATGTGACAGTATTTGTTAAAAAAAACATTCAGATGTTTTGTGATTATACATGTCACATATGTTACAATACCTCTGTGGAGTCTTGAATATTTGCTTATTAACCTTTGACGTTGACACAACATTAGAAACTTGGTTACTTTTAGGTGTCAAAGAGTTAATTTGTTGTTTTTGATTTGAAGAATTACGCTTTTGATTTAAACCACTTTTCTTTTGCACAATTTGTTTTTGTTTTTGAACATGAATTTCATTCTTGTTTTCCTTAGTTTCAAATCTTTTAGCTACAGCGGAAGTTTTAGAATCTGAACCCGTTTTCAGATCAGAGGTTGATTTGTTCTTAGGATTTTATTTAACATCTTGAATTGAGTTCACATTCAACAAACCAGCAGATACAAATTTAATTGGCTTTAATTTTGTTGCTTGATTTGTTTCTTTTGTCTGATTTTCCTGAATTTTTATTTGTTCATTTTTAGCTTTATTTATCTTTCTTCTTCTTCTCTGGTTCCTTGATTTTGTAGATTCAGTTTTTGGTTTAGATTGAACATCCTCAGTTGAAGATTCTTTTTCACATTCTTTCTTTTTCTAGTCTTTTTACCATTTAATGAATTCTGGGTTTTTTAGACAAAATGAATTTGAATCTTCTGATGTTTCTTTATCATTTTGGTTTTGAAAATCTGAGTTTTGGTTATTAGTTATAATATTCACTTCCTCCAAAACTGACTCTTTAGGAACAAAAACTTTCATTGTTTTAGACTTTGGTTCATAAGATTTTACTTTAACAGGATGACCATTTTTTATCTTTTCGTGATCTTTTTCTTAAAAAATTTCCACATTTGTTTTCTCTTCTTCAGCATCAGACATCTTGGTCTTGTTTTGAAAAGATTTTAACTTTGCCTTGTTTTCTGGTAAGGTATTTGTTATTGATTCTGACATCGGTTCATGAGTGAAACCCAATCCTGCCTTTTGTTTATCTTTTCATTGATTTACCAGCTTTTCAAAAATGGTTTTAGAACTTTTAACTTTGGCGAGATCAACTTGAGTTGTTGCATGAGCTATCTTCTCTAGTTCAAAATTTTTTGTCATCTCTTCAAGTTGTTTTGATACAATTTCAAGTTCTCTTAGAGTTTTATTCTAAGAATTTTGAATAGAGATAATCTTTTCGTCAGATACTTTATGATCATTTTTAAGTTTGGTATGCATTAGTTCTTCTTGCTTAAGTTTTTCACAAATCTTGTAAGAATAATTTCTGTAGTATTCTACAAGCTCGAAGCAAGACTTTTGCATAATTTTTCTCTGACTTCTGATGGAATTTCAGAATATTTAGGAGGAGACGTTTCAGAGTTAGAGCTTTCAAACTTTGGTTGATCAGATTTTGCCATTAATGCAACTTCCTCTGAATCTTCCTTGGGATCAGACTTATCACTCGAGTCATAATCCTCTTCCTCGTTCTCAGAGTTTCCATCATCTTTTGGATCATTATATTCAGACCAATCTTCTTTCTGTATTTCTGCAACAAGAGATAAATCGAAGGTTAAATCAGCAGTAAATTGCTCAGCGTATGCACTCCAATCATAAACATCTTTAATATTGACAACAAGAGCTTTCTTGGGCTCCTCTGATGATTTAGAATCATCTTTCAATTCTGGCATTGGTCGACTTTGATAAGGTTTCTAAAATGTCTTATGTGAAGATTGCTGAAATCTTTGATTACTTGAGCTTGATTGGCCATTTCCTTCTTTATTCCTTGGAGCTTTGCACTCTCTAGAAAAGTGACCATAGCTGTTACAGTTGAAACACCTAGATTTGGACTTATCAAATCCAATAGACTTGTTTGCACTCGGCTTGTAGTTTCTGTTGACATACAAGTGTTTCTGAGTCCTGTAAGCTATCATATCCATTTGCCAGTTGAGATCCATTTCTTCTACATCGTCTGGATCCATTTCAAATATATCCTGCAAATCAAAATCAAGTTGAGTTAGATGACTACCTTGATAAGCTTGAAAGCTTGCTATAAATGCAG
The DNA here is from genome assembly GCA_025506505.1 of Flaveria sonorensis. Taxonomy (NCBI): domain Eukaryota; kingdom Viridiplantae; phylum Streptophyta; class Magnoliopsida; order Asterales; family Asteraceae; genus Flaveria; species Flaveria sonorensis. The sequence continues at coordinate 47,975,510 of CM046437.1, read as the reverse complement.
TAAAAGCAGTTTTAGACTCTTCATCCTGTAATAGGATGTTTATTACATCGTTAACTTTGCTAGTTTTAGTAGAGTTAGCAGATGGAGTCTCTGCTTGAGATTTAGAACTTTTAGGCATAGGAGGAGATTGAGGTTGATTCTGAGTTGTATAGGCAGGAGCACTAACGTAAGTGGAATTAGTGAAAAACCCTACGCCAACGAATAGATCACTCTCGTCTTGTGGTGAAGTTTCATTCTTAGCCATGAATGCATTCTCCACAGTACTTGCTGGAGAAGCAACATATTTATATTGTGACATCGAAGCTGCTCTGTCATTGTTTCTAGAACTTCCATCAATTTCAACAGATTCTATTTTAGCAATCAAAAGATCAAGATCCATTGGGAATTTCTCAGTATGCTTTAACAGAGTGACTGTTTGCTTCCATGAAGATGGAAGAGCATTGAGAAGCCTGAAGATAAGATCTTTTAAATCATTCTTGATGTCTGCAGTCGACATCACAGTTGTTAGTTGAACAAATCTGTTCATCATCTGATTTATTGTTTCACCAGATAAATGTTCAAAAAGTTCTAATTGTCTCTTTAACTTTTGCTTTTTCAGATCCTGGATCTCCTTTCCACCTTCACATATTATTTTCAATGCCTTATACATGGAATATCCCGTCTGATAACCATCAAGCCTTGTAAGGACTTCAAGTGGCAGTCCTTTGCACATCAAAGAATACGCTTTTATATCATTTTTAACTTTCATGAGATCATCACCCTGTAATCCATCTTCAGGATATGGTTCCCGAGATTCTTTGGTGTAGACAAAACTTCTATGAGGACCATCTGAAGTTATAGGAATATGAGGTCCTTTTTCTATTGAGGTACTTCCTTTGACTTTGACTTTGAAATGTCCAAGGGATTGGCTTAGAAAAATTTCAAAACACCCAAGTTGAAAAGTGTCTGAACAGTATCAAAACGCCTGAACAGTTGTCAGACGCCTGGTTGGTAAAACGCCCAAATAGTTCAAAAACGCCTCAACAGTTGTAAAATGCCTAGAATTCATTGGATTCCGTCAACTTCCAAAGTGTCCCGACAATTGAAATGTGTCCCAACAGTAGAAAAATGCCTAACTAAGAAACGCCCAAACAGTGGAAAAGCACCTAAATAGTTGTTATACGCCTAACACTCCGGTGATTTTCAGCAGTATTTTTGACATAATGCGCCACATTCATGAGTTTCATACGAACTTAAATTTTCTGAATTCCTTCAAAACTTGATTAATTGATCTGAAATCCTCAAATTATGTAGGAAATTGATCAATAATCAATCCTTCAACTTCAATTTCTTCAAATAACAATCAAAATTGATCTTATGATACAAGAACAGGTTCGACAAATGAAGAACAGGTTCGAAGAGCTTTTTGCTCAAATTCACTAATTTGAACGAATTGTACTGCTAATTGTGAATCAAATCATGTTCCTGATGATGAATCACAACTAAATTACAATTATACGACTAAATTGTTTATCAATCACAGATTCAAGTGATTTTGAGAGTTCGACAGTTGAAAAACTTCAATCACTGAACCGAAAGCTCTGATACCATTTGATGAGCTCAAAATGGATCGATCTGTGATGATATATGAACACAATTCAATCTAAAACACACAAGTATTCAATTCAATACAAGCAAATCAACAAAAATTCATAGAGTTTTCATTGATTAGAAGCATAGAAGAATACATAGTGTAGAAAACAGTTACAATACGTCTCAATGCTCAAAACCTTTTTACTCCATACATATCTATGCTATTTATACTAATCAAGAAAACAAAGGAATATATTTACATAAAAAGTCTCTATACTATGACAAAAATGTAAAAGACACACAAAGACAAATGTTAATCTTCAAAAGAAGCATCTACTATATCCCATTTGAGTGTAAGTGTCTTCCAACTCAGATTTGGGGAATTCAGTAGGGGCGCCCTCATCATGAAGCTACAGATGCTCCCTGAAGGTTGATTCAGAAATGGTGATCTCCTTCCCGCAGATCCTCGATCTGATGACCCTTTCATCATTTAGTGTCTCGCTTTGACCATTGGCTTAGAATTCGGCCATATGGTTAGAGTAGATGGTGGGGTTTACAGTAAGGGCAGTGAAGTATGCCGATTGGGACAGAAATTCGACAATAGGGGCAAAGTCGACATCCTTTGAAGAATCAAGGATAGTGACTTGATTATGTTGGGGATTAAGGGCCATTATTAAGAGGTACTATAGGATTGAAGGAATTTGAGAGTGAGTGAAGAAGATAGTGGAAATTTGGGGCTTTTATGGTGGTAAAGAATGTAAAGAGAGAGAGTCAGAAATTTTAAATGGGGGTATAAAGCCAAACCGATAAGATGAAAAGAGCGTTTGGGTTTCGATTTGACAGGGGCAGTAAGATAAACCTTTTAAAATATACAGACAATCATCAACAAAATATTACTTTTTACAGAGTGGGGCCCAAAGATTTTCCTTACACAGTAAAAGTTTTCTTCCGAAGGTAAAATTGCTTTCGAGAGAAAACATGTGTGTTTCTCAATATTTTCTTCCGAAGTCATTTTACTTTCGAAAGAAAATCATGTCTTAGTGACAAATTTGCTTCCAAGAGTACTGTCTTCTTCCGAGAACAGAAGATTAGTGAGCTTCGTAAATAGATTTGATCTAAGATCAAATTTTCTTCCGAGGCTAAAGAGTCTTGGAAGAGAATATTTATGCAGAGGAATTTGCCTTCGGAAGATGGATAAGGATCTCTTCCGAGGGTAAATTTCTCTTTCAGAAGAATTTACACTTAGAATTTTGAAGAAAGCCTTTTTGTAACATGGCTTAGATTGTATTTAGACAACATAGACAAGAAACATTTTGAATAGATTTTTTTTTTCAAAAGAGAAGAACTAGTGAATGTTAATCATCCCAATAGCTATAATTAAGTATTTAAATCTTTGTTCATCAAAGGCTTTAGTGAACAAATTAGCATATTGTTCATTTGAATTCACTTTGAATAGCTTGATTAGATTTTTCTCATGAATATGTCTTATGAAATGATACCTAATGTCAATATGCTTTGTCTTGGAGTGCTTGACAGGATTTTCCATGATAGAAATAACACTCTTGTTGTCTATGTGACTAGGAGTCTCCATGAAGTTGAAAGCATAGTCAAGCATCTGATTCTGAATCCATAGCAGTTGAACAAATCAGCTCGTAGCAGCAATGTATTCAGCTTCTGCAGTTGATATAGAGACATATGATTGCTTCTTGCATTGCCAAGAGATGATCCTTCCACCAAGAAATTGACATCCTCCAGATGTGGATTTCTTGTTAATGTTGCAGCAACCATAATCACTGTCTGTGTACCCAGTTGGTATCTAAGAATTCCCTTGGCAGCAATTAGGTGAGACACCTTTGGAGCAGCCTGATATCTTGCACAGATGCAGGTTGCAAACATGATATCAGGTCTACTTATAGTGAGATACATCAGAGATCCAATAATCACCCTATACTGATGCTGATCTGTATCCTCCCCCTCAGAATCAGGACAAAGATTATGATTTCTGGGTATGGGTGTCTTGGTCGGCTTACAATCTTTCATCATAAATCTTTCTATGTTGTCCTTGACATACTTAGATTGATTGATGAAGAACCCTTCTTCCATCTGCTTCACTTGAATTCCAAGAAAGAAGTCTATCTTTCCTACTGAACACATCTTAAGTTTCTTCTTCATGATACTTTCAAAGTCTTTGCATATTTGGTCATTTGAGGAACCAAATATGATGTGATCAACATAGACTTGAAAAAGAAGCATGTCCTTTCCAGACTTCTTTATGAATAATGTCTTGTCTATGGTGCCTTTGGTGTAACCATTCTTAAGAAGAAACTGAGACAGGGTCTCATACCATAGCCTAGGTGCTTGATGCAACCCATAAAGAGCTTTATCCAGTTTGCAGACATAGTTGGGGTGATATGGGTCATCAAATCCAGGTGGCTGACACACATAGACTTCTCTATCGATATCCCCATATAAGAATGCACATTTGACATCAAGTTGATAGACAGTGAAGTTCTTGGATGCTGCAAAAGCAAGGAAGATTCTTATAGCCTTAAGTCTTACAACAGGTGCAAAGACATCAGTGTAATCTATGCCTTCCTCCTGTGTGTATCCTTGACTAACATGTCTTAGCTTGTTCTTGATGATCAAACCTCTATCAACTTTCTTATTTCTGAACACCCACTTGGTGCCAATAGGGACTTGGCCAAGTGGCAATGGACACAAGTTCCATACGTTCTGCCTCTTGAATTAAAACAATTCCTCTTGCATAGCGTTAACCCAATTGTTTTCCTTAAGGGCTTTTTCCACCTTCTTTGGTTCCATTTGAGATAGAAAGCATGAGTATAAGCAGACATTCATATTGTGGGTCTGTCTTCTTGTTATTATGCCTTCTGAGACATCCCCAATGATGTTCTTAGCTAGATGAGTGTTGTGTATCCTGAGCCTGGGAATCACATCTAGTTGCATAGACAGATCCAGGTTTGAGAAGTTCTGCTCAGGATTTTGAACACCATGACCAGCTGATGTCTCACACTCATTCAATGAGGACTGATTGAATGAATGTGTGACAACATCAGCTGATGTCTCACACTCCAGATTACTATCTTTGTCAGCTTGGTGTTGAGTGCTTGAGTTGTCAACTATTGAGTTTTGAGGCTCAGTTGGCTGACAAGTTATTGAAGCTCCATTATTTCCTGAGATGTTCAAGCTTTTAGGACTTCCAGTAGTAGGGGCTTGTTCTTCAATTCCTCTTGGAGAACTGGGAATAGGTGTGGGTAACTCAAATAGTTGATCTTTATAGGGGTCACTTGAGTTCCTGTTCTGGCTGAAACATCCTCACAAGTTGGTTTTAAATAGTTTAGAAACAATTCTAAATTGAATATATGATCAGGGCCATTCCCCTTAACACAAGGAGTGTGCTCATTAACAACAATGTTGGACGATTCCTCAAATTGTTGATTTTTAATGTTATATACTCTATAAGCAATAGAGGTTGATGAATATCCAACAAAGATAGCATCATCTGACTTTTCAGCAAACTTTGCCAAATTGTCTTTTGTGTTAAGTATGGTACACTGGTACCAAAGGACCTAAGAAAGCAAATGAATGGTGGCCTCTTGTTCCATAACTCATAAGGGTCTTTCTATGGGGCTTAACAATAAGAATCCTATTCTGCACATAGCATGCAGTGCTGACTGCCTCTGCCTAGAAAGTTAGAGGCAGCTTTGAATCAGCTAACATAGTTCTTACAGCCTCGATAAGTGTCATGTTCCTTCGCTCAGCAACACCATTCTGTTGAGGAGTTCTAGGAGCACTATATTGTCTGGCAATCCCTTTTGAGTCACAAAATGAGTCAAGAACTTGATTCTTAAATTCAGTCCCTTGATCACTTCTAATGATTTTTACCTTGTAATCCTTTTGATTTTCAATTTTAAGAATAAAAGATTTTAAAGTTTTAGCTGTTTCATCTTTAGTTCTTAAAAATAATGCACATGTAAAACTTGTAAAATCATCAACAATCACAAGGCAGTATGATTTCCTTTCAATGCTCATTATACTTGTGGGACCAAAAAGATCCATAAGCAATAAGTGTAATGGAATGGTGATGGAGTTAACCTCTTTGGCTTTGTGAGTAACATTGTGTTGCTTTCCTTTCAGCCAAGCAACATAGTTATCTTTATAGAAAAACTCCTTTTTAGGCACACCATGTACTAAATTTTTTTAACCAGTTTATTCATGGTTTTAAAATTAACATGGCACATTCTTTTTTACCAAAGAGTTGACTCATCACCATTGGCTTTGGAAAGAAAGCATGATACTTCACCTAGTGGGGAAGCATTGTTCATATCTAGCTTGTACATATCCCTTATCCTGGAAGATCTAAGAAGCACCAATTCCTGAGGAATTGCCATCCCGGGGTTTGAGGATAATGCACTCATGTTCTATGAAAAGCATTTGGTGCTTTTGATCACAGAATTGAGAAACACTCAAGAGATTGTGTTCAAGATATTTGACAAAGTTTACTTTGTCAATGTTTAACTTACCATTGGATACACTACCTCTACCAGAAATGTATCCTTCGGCTTCACCTCTAAACTGAACAGGACCTCCATCAAAATGTTCAAATTATTGTAGGAGAGATATGTTCCCTGTCATATACTTGGAGTATCCACTGTCCATAATCCAGACTTTTGTATTCTTTTCATGTGGATGTCTCTGCATAAAGGTGAGATGATTAGTTACTATTGGAAACCCAAGCCTTGTTGGTGTTGTGTTCTTCCAATGTAGATGATATAACTAAACCAAATTGTATGCATGTGGGTTTAATTATAGTTTATGAAGAACAGGTTTGGGCTGCAACATCTTTTCTGATCTTCCACTCCATCCTTTGGTTGATCAGTGTAGATGAGCTTGAAGAGGCTTGAGCAGCATGACCTTCTTCCGAGGCTTCTTTCTTCTCGGAAGAGATTTTCACCACCTTTTCTTTCGAAGTAGTCTTTTTCTCGAACGGTTTCAAAGGATTCCTTTTGTTCCTTTGTTTGTTCTTTGGCTTGTCTTCTGAAGCTATTTTCCTTTTGGAAGAATGAGTTTCTTCCGAAATCAACTTGTCTTCAGAAACAACCTTTCCTTTTCATAACACTTGGAACATATGGTAAGGTCCAAATGTGAAACCATCCTTGACTCCTTCATTCTTAACATTGGTTGCATAATGTGTGCTTGCAGGATTGTAGTAACAATCTTTTGCTATGTGGTTATGCAGACCACAAATTATGCACTCAATGTTACTCTTGATGGGACATATGGCCTGCTGTTTCTTGCATTTCTTCTATTCTTCAACAGCATTTCCCTTCAATTTTTGATCCTTCAGCTAGATAGGAGTGCTGGTACTACACTCTTTTCTTGAATCAAAACTTCTAACCACTTGGAATCCGGCTAAGATGAATACACCCTTTTGTGTGACATCCGGTAATTTTCCGTTACCAAACTCCGTTAGTTTCCGTTAAGTCTTGCATACACGTGTCGGGAGCACACACTGGTTGTCGTTGTACGTTGGTGACTTAACAATAATCAGTAATGTTGAATTGATGATAATTAGGTTAACAATGTGATTATTAAGTTATGCTTATGTGATTTGAATGTTAATTGTAATTTTATCGCGTAACGTGAAAACGTGCATATTTATTCGTGTGTTTTGTGATAAATGGGAATTATGCATGATCGTTATTTGTGATTAATAATAATGGTGTTTAGTAGTTAAAAACTATTTAAAATCTATTCAAAAAGCTTAATTTTTATAAAATACAAATTATAAGGGTTAAAAGTGTAATTATGGATTATTAATTAAAACAAAATTAAAAACCCTAATCCCCTAACCCTTTCGGCCGCGACTTGCATCCCCTCACCCTCACCATCGCGAAATCGATCAAGAACAAGCAAGAAACCATCGGATTTGGTCGACTTCAAGTTATACAACAAGTTAGAACCTTCAATTGCAAACTATTACACATCTAAAGGTTAGATTTTTATATGATTTGATGGTTGTTCATGTTTGGCCGAAAGTTCCATGCGAATTCTGCAATTGATGGCCGAAAGTTGCTTGATTGTTGATGTTAATGTGTTTGTTAGATAGATTACATGTTGATTAACGTTGATTATGCAAGAAAGTTTGGATTTTGGTTGTTTGTTCATAGGAATATCTTGGCCGTGAGTTTGAAGTGATGTTGGATCAAATTGGATGTTGAATAATGGTTGTTTGATGTTGTGATTATGTTAGTTGTATTGTATATATGTTAGTTAACGTCGATTATACAAGAAAGCCATGATTTGGATGCATTGTTCATAGGTTACTAATAATAGTAACTTTATTTTGCATGAATTGATGATTGGATGATGTGTGAATGTTATGGATGTGTTTGTGATGATGATTAGATGCTAGATGGTTGATATGAAGGTTAGGAATTCAAGAATGCATGTTGTAGTTTGTACCTTGCTAAAGATAGTAACTTTTGGGTATGGAAGTTGATGAATCATGATGATTAGGTGTTGTTGATCATGTTTAGATGTTGTCATGGACTTGAAATGGTATATAATTGATGAATTCATGAATGTTGTGTGAGTTTGATGAATTTGGGATGAACTTTCCCAAAAGGGAAACTTTAATTGTGCAAATCCTTGAATTGGATGATTTGAGCATGTTTGGGTTATTAGGATCATGCTAGTGTGTTCATGGATGGGTTCTAAGGTGACTAAATGTGTTGTTTATGTTGTATGAATGTTGATTTGGGTTGTTATCTGTTTTGGCCTGTTGTGATTTGCATGATTTGTATGATATCCAGTTATATGATGATCTAGGTAGTACATGTGGTGGTGATGTGCTATATGTAATCAAGTGGTATGTTGATCATGTATGATATGCTGTTGTGTTAGTTTAATGAATTATCACCTATAATGTCACCAACGGGTCCAACGGGTCAACTGGGTCGAATGTGTCTTGTATTCTTAAACCTTGAGTTCCTTGGTTTGTAGAGCACTTAGGGTTTCGTGTTGTTTTTGTGCACATGTACTTATGTACTCTTGTATTCTAGGTGACCTTTGAAGGTTGTCTTTCCTTCTTTCTTTCAAGTTAAACTCTAAGTTAATTCTTGCGCATACCAGGTGAGTTCTTGCCCCACTCTTTTTACATAAATCTCTTTTGGGGGAGATGGCATACTGTTTACAAACGCTTTTATTTATGAGTGTGTATAATATTGATATAGTGTTGTTTACCATGGAAAGTCCTCACACTTTTGGATTGTTAATATTGACTAGCGGGGAAATTTTGGGTAGTACTACTGGGTCTGACGAGCCCCACCTGTGCGACTCGAGGTCAAACGGGTGCAATTTTGTCCTATCACATATTCGTCACGACCTGGTAAGTCGTGACGGGAGGCAACAAACGTATCACAGTCAGCTTCAATCGCGAGATCACTATGATTAATATTTTTATGTTAATAGACTAGCTATCTATTGCAATACACTACTTATGCTCTGAAAACCATTGATTGGTTTATATTTTAACGCAAACTCTTGAACTCACCAACCATGTGTTGACTTGTTTAGTATGCTATTCTCAGGTTAAGGTTGCCAGATTGCCTAGGAGCACGCACGTCAGCATTGTTGAGTTGTCTACATTTGCATTGTTTACAAATTGGGATTATTTTCATTTTATACATTTGTGTTTGGGGCGCGTTTGTTTTGCGCATTCTCGTTACATATTACTTGTTTTGGGTGTTCTAGTTTTAAAAACGCTTCCGCAGTATTTTAAACGTTGACTCTGGTTTTGTTTATATATCATATAGAGTCGTTCTTGGTAACTAATGACTGAGATCCTGGTATGTCACGCGCCTCGCGGTAAAACCCCGCTCGCGGATTTTGAGGGTGTGACAGATTGGTATCAGAGCCATTGGTTATAGGGAACTAGGTTGCATACACACACTAGACTATAACCGCACAGTTGTTAGTTACTTATCGTTTACTCTCCTTACTGTATACTCATTGGCATACGCAACACGTACTTCGCAGCATGGCATCGTCGTCCAGGAATTTAGGCAAGAGACCTGCACGATCTGAATCACCTCCTACATCTCCCGTACCTGATAGGGGATCTAACTGGCCACGACATCCTTATCCTCGTGGCGAGATAGACTGGGATCAGCCTTTCGTACCTCCTGAGCTCGTTCCTCCGCGTAACTGGGATTTCTACCCCACTTACGTTAACCGTATGGCTTATAGAGAACGCGTACCACCTGTAGCACCTACACGACCTAGGACTAGGTCATCAACCGCCTCTACTTTGCCTACACTTCCTACCTTGAGCATCCCTCTGGAGCAGGCATTTGCAGCCCTAGTAGCCACACTGGACACAGAGCGACAGCGGATTAGAGGACTCACTGACGAGAACTCTGCGATACGATCTGAGATGCGTCAGCTGCGTTACCAAGTAGATACGCTTCAGGAGCGACTTTCGATGGCCATTGGTGGACATCATACTCTGGCAGGTAACGTGGTAGCACTTGGTGAGCGCATGGATGCACAGGATCACCATAACATGGAGATTGATAATAGGTTCGTTGGTTTAGAGGCACAACTAGCAGCACTTCAGATTGCTGAAGCTCCTGCACCTTTGGTGGACCCTGATGAGGAAGACCCAGAAGAAGAACCCGAGGAAGCCCCCGAAGAAGAACCAGTAGAGATGGATGAGGACAGTGATGGATCTGATATACTGGACTGATCCTACTTTTAAATGACTTAGACTATGTAGTGTTTCTTTTCTTTGAAACCTATGTGGGAAGGGTTGTTTCCCACCCAACTGACAAACTTAAATTTTGACATTGATGGAATATTTTGTGACTCAATTACAATTTATTTATCTTTGATTATTATTTCTGTTATAAACGTTGTGGTTGTGGTAAATTCGTTATTTCTTATTGTTTACTGTACTTTGATGAGATTAATGTGTTGGATGTTACTCATTATTGTAATTGTGAATTTTAAAGTGAAATATGGACGCACGTGGAAGAGGACGTGGGCGTGGTCGTGGACGTGGCGCCGGAGGCCGTGGAGCCGGAGCCATAAACATGACGCCTGCGGAATTGGCGGCATTGATTAATGAACACGTTCAGGCGGCAGTGGCTGCTGCCCAACCTGGACAACCAGCAGGTAAATGATAGCAAGAGGTTAAACTGATTATCCTAGTTATTTGTCTAGGATATCTGACTAATGTTGGGATTGTCAAAACAGGACCACCACCATGTACCTACAAGTCCTTCATGGACTGTAAACCTCATACCTACAGCGGGACGGAAGGGGCTGTAGGGCTTGTAAGGTGGTTTGAGAAGACAGAGTCGGTTTTTGCGAAATGCAACTGCCCGCCTGCTGATCAGGTGAAGTATGCCACAGGGACGTTGGAAGGCGCAGCACTCTCTTGGTGGAATGCCCAGGTACAAATGTTGGGTCAAGCCATGGCCAATGAACTACCGTGGGATGAATTCAAAGAAATCATGACTGAAGAATATTGCCCCCGGAATGAAGTGCAGAAACTGGAGATTGAGTTCTGGCAACTCAAAATGCAAGGCTCAGAAATTGAAGCCTACACGACTCGTACTCATGAGTTAGCCACTTTATGTCCAGGGATGGTGAATGAAATGCACAAGAGGGTGGAGCATTATATACGGGGATTGGTGCCTGAAATTCAAAGTATGGTAACTGCTTCTAACCCCACTACCATACAACAAGCTATCCGAACAGCCCACAGGCTGACTGACCAGGCAGTTGAGCAAGGTCGGTTACCTAAACGGGGTGCGGTGGCAAGCGTGCCCGACCAGAAACGCAAGTGGGATGGTTCAAGCAACAAGGGATCGTCATCCAGCAGCCAATCTCAACCTCAACAACAGCAGCCAAGTCAGCAACAGCAACGGAAGTTTGATAACAACCGAAGCTTCAACCAGGCGCACTCAAATCAAGGACCCGGCGGGTATGGTGGAAGACTGCCGAAGTGCAACCGGTGTAACTACCACCATGTGGGCCGATGTGATAACTTCAAGTGTCAACGTTGTGGGAAGATTGGTCATGCAGCCAAAGACTGTCGGGGTGAACTGATGAGAAAGCCACAACAATCACAAGAAACTCCGAAGGGTTGTTTTGAATGCGGGAAAGAAGGCCATTACAAACGCAACTGTCCCCAGCTTAAGAGGAATGGTAATGGTAACAACAACAATGGGAACAACAGCAACAATAACAATGGCAACAACAATAATAACAACAATGGTAATGGCAACAACAATGGTGGAAACAACAATGGAGCCAAAGGAAGAGCCTTCGTCATTGGCTCAGGTGAGGCTCTAAACGACCCTACAACAGTAACTGGTAAATTTTCGGTTAATGGTTGTTTTGCTACTGTATTATTCGATACCGGAGCCGATAGAAGTTTCGTGTCCACTAGGTTCTGTAGTCTTTTAAGTGATATGCCCTCAACCTTAGAATCTAAATACACCGTAGAGTTAGCTGACGGTACACAGATTCACGTAACGCATATTCTTAGAGACTGCAAGATAGAGCTTGCTGGTCATACGTTCACCATAGATCTCATGCCTGTTACGTTAGGAAGCTTTGATGTGGTAGTAGGCATGGATTGGCTTTCCGATAAACAAGCGGAAGTCATATGCCACGAGAAAATCATAAGGATTCCCACTGGTGAAGAAGTCCTTACGGTCAGAGGTGATAGGAGTGGTGCAGTGATAGGCATCATCTCATTCATGAAGGCGCAAAAGTTGTTACGAAAGGGTCGACTGGCCATATTAGCACTCGTCACAGATAAACAGACTGAGGAAAAGAAGATAGAGGATATCCCCGTAGTTCGTGAGTTTCTCGAGGTGTTTCCGGAAGACCTTCCTGGATTACCGCCTCATCGTCAAGTTGAATTCCAGATTGAGTTGACTCCAGGAGCCGCTCCAATTGCGAGAGCACCGTACCGGTTAGCTCCGAACGAACTGCAGGAATTATCCGCTCAACTACAAGAGTTGTTGGATAAAGGGTTTATCCGACCGAGTTCGTCGCCCTGGGGAGCGCCAGTTCTATTTGTGAAGAAGAAGGATGGTACATTTAGAATGTGTATCGACTATAGGGAACTGAACAAGGTTACTATCAAGAATAGATATCCCTTACCTCGTATCGATGATTTGTTTGATCAACTGCAAGGATCAAGCTATTACTCCAAGATTGATCTGAGGTCTGGGTATCATCAGCTGAGAGTTCGAGAAGAGGACATCTCGAAGACTGCTTTCCGTACACGATATGGTCACTATGAATTTTTGGTCATGCCATTTGGGTTGACGAATGCACCAGCAGTATTCATGGACCTCATGAATCGCGTGTGCAAACCCTATCTTGATCAGTTTGTTATCGTCTTTATTGATGACATACTGATATACTCAAGGACCGAGGAAGAACATGAGAAGCACTTACGTTTAATCTTGGAATTACTTAGAAAGGAACAACTGTACGCAAAGTTTTCTAAGTGTGATTTCTGGATACGTGAGGTACAATTCTTGGGTCATATTGTCAACGAGAAGGGAATACATGTTGATCCTGCTAAGATTGAAGCGATAAAGAATTGGTCTGTTCCTAAGACACCGAGTGAGATACGACAATTCCTTGGATTAGCGGGATATTATCGACGATTCATTGAAGGATTCTCTAAGATTGCACAACCTCTCACAGCTTTGACTCACAAAGGAACGACGTACAAATGGGGTGAGAGTCAGGAATCTGCTTTTCAGTTGCTGAAACATAAATTGTGTAGCGCACCAATATTAGCGTTACCGGATGGTAGTGATGATTTCGTAGTCTATTGTGACGCTTCTATTCAAGGACTTGGATGCGTCCTGATGCAGCGGGATAAAGTGATAGCATACGCCTCTAGACAGTTGAAGATTCATGAGAAGAACTATACCACCCATGATTTGGAACTGGGTGCGGTAGTGTTTGCCTTGAAGATCTGGAGACATTACTTGTACGGTACCAAATGCACCATTTACACCGATCACAAGAGTCTTCAGCATATCTTTGAGCAAAAGGAGTTGAATATGAGGCAAAGACGCTGGGTGGAATTGTTAAACGACTATGATTGTGCTATTAAATACCACCCGGGGAAGGCAAATGTAGTTGCTGATGCGCTGAGTAGAAAAGAGACTGCTAAGCCTCGACGAGTGCGAGCTCTGCAACTAACGATTAGTACGCAATTACCTGAACAAATCCGTGATGCTCAAACTGAAGCTCTGAAAGTAGAAAATATGAGTTTAGAAGGGTTGCGAGGTATGGAAAAACAATTGGAAGTAAAAGCGGATGGAATTCGTTACTTCATGGATAGACTATGGGTACCTCTACATGGAAATCTGAGAGACTTGGTCATGAGTGAGGCTCATAAGTCCAAGTATTCTATACATCCTGGATCTGACAAGATGTACCACGATTTGAAGGCGCACTATTGGTGGCCTAACATGAAAGCAGATGTAGCTACTTATGTGAGCAAGTGTCTGACCTGCTCGAAGGTTAAAGTGGAGTATCAGAAACCATCTGGTCTACTACAACAACCCGAGATCCCTATGTGGAAGTGGGATCAAATATCCATGGATTTTATTACTAAGTTACCTCGTACTTCTACGGGTTGCGATACAATATGGGTTATCGTGGATCGATTGACAAAATCTGCTCATTTCCTAGCGATAAAGGAAACTGATAAGATGGAGAAATTAACCGACTCTATTTGAAGGAGATCGTTTCGAGGCATGGAGTACCGATCTCAATTATTTCTGATCGCGATTCTCGTTTCACATCACACTTCTGGCAGTCGTTGCAGAAAGCTTTAGGTACACGATTGGATATGAGTACTGCTTATCATCCACAGACTGATGGTCAAAGCGAGCGTACTATACAGACTTTGGAGGACATGTTACGTGCTTGTGTGATTGATTTCGGGAATAACTGGGAAGTTCACCTACCGTTGGTGGAATTTTCTTACAACAACAGTTATCACACTAGTATAAAGGCAGCACCTTTTGAAGCTTTATATGGGAGAAAGTGTAGATCACCAGTTTGCTGGGCTGAAATTGGTGATAGTCAATTAACGGGTCCCGAGTTAGTACACGAGACAACTGAGAAGATTGTTCAGATAAGAAACCGCATGGCAGCAGCGCGAGACAGACAGAAAAGCTATGCTGACAAGCGACGAAAACCCTTGGAATTTCAAGTTGGTGACAAAGTTTTATTGAAAGTCTCACCATGGAAAGGCGTAGTTCGGTTTGGTAAGCGAGGAAAGCTAAATCCGAGATACGTTGGACCATTTGAGATAGTGGAAAGAATTGGTCCAGTGGCTTATCGACTAGCCTTACCTGATTCATTGAGTGGAATCCATGATGTATTCCATGTTTCAAACCTAAAGAAATGTTTAACGGATGAAACGATGGTCGTACCACTGGAAGAAGTTCAAGTAGATGAACAACTACGCTTCATTGAGGAACCGGTCGAGGTGATGGATCGTGAGGTGAAAACGCTTAAGCAAAGCAAGATACCCATCGTCAAAGTTCGTTGGAACTCGAGACGTGGACCAGAATTCACGTGGGAACGTGAAGATCAAATGAAGCTTAAGTATCCTCAGCTATTTGAAAGGACGATGCCAGCCGGCGAAGGTATTGATTAAATTTCGGGACGAAATTTCTTTCAACATGGGGATGATGTGACAACTCATCCAAAACTCACACGATTTCGATTTCCTTGTGCCAATGCAGTAGACCAGTGATGGAACACTCACCATGTAACGCAATTTTCGGGACGAAAATTCTTTCAACATGGGGATAATGTGACATCCGGTAATTTTCCGTTACCAAACTCCGTTAGTTTCCGTTAAGTCTTGCATACACGTGTCGGGAGCACACACTGGTTGTCGTTGTACGTTGGTGACTTAACAATAATCAGTAATGTTGAATTGATGATAATTAGGTTAACAATGTGATTATTAAGTTATGCTTATGTGATTTGAATGTTAATTGTAATTTTATCGCGTAACGTGAAAACGTGCATATTTATTCGTGTGTTTTGTGATAAATGGGAATTATGCATGATTGTTATTTGTGATTAATAATAATGGTGTTTAGTAGTTAAAAACTATTTAAAATCTATTCAAAAAGCTTAATTTTTATAAAATACAAATTATAAGGGTTAAAAGTGTAATTATGGATTATTAATTAAAACAAAATTAAAAACCCTAATCCCCTAACCCTTTCGGCCGCGACTTGCATCCCCTCACCCTCACCATCGCGAAATCGATCAAGAACAAGCAAGAAACCATCGGATTTGGTCGACTTCAAGTTATACAACAAGTTAGAACCTTCAATTGCAAACTATTACACATCTAAAGGTTAGATTTTTATATGATTTGATGGTTGTTCATGTTTGGCCGAAAGTTCCATGCGAATTCTGCAATTGATGGCCGAAAGTTGCTTGATTGTTGATGTTAATGTGTTTGTTAGATAGATTACATGTTGATTAACGTTGATTATGCAAGAAAGTTTGGATTTTGGTTGTTTGTTCATAGGAATATCTTGGCCGTGAGTTTGAAGTGATGTTGGATCAAATTGGATGTTGAATAATGGTTGTTTGATGTTGTGATTATGTTAGTTGTATTGTATATATGTTAGTTAACGTCGATTATACAAGAAAGCCATGATTTGGATGCATTGTTCATAGGTTACTAATAATAGTAACTTTATTTTGCATGAATTGATGATTGGATGATGTGTGAATGTTATGGATGTGTTTGTGATGATGATTAGATGCTAGATGGTTGATATGAAGGTTAGGAATTCAAGAATGCATGTTGTAGTTTGTACCTTGCTAAAGATAGTAACTTTTGGGTATGAAGTTGATGAATCATGATGATTAGGTGTTGTTGATCATGTTTAGATGTTGTCATGGACTTGAAATGGTATATAATTGATGAATTCATGAATGTTGTGTGAGTTTGATGAATTTGGGATGAACTTTCCCAAAAGGGAAACTTTAATTGTGCAAATCCTTGAATTGGATGATTTGAGCATGTTTGGGTTATTAGGATCATGCTAGTGTGTTCATGGATGGGTTCTAAGGTGACTAAATGTGTTGTTTATGTTGTATGAATGTTGATTTGGGTTGTTATCTGTTTTGGCCTGTTGTGATTTGCATGATTTGTATGATATCTAGTTATATGATGATCTAGGTAGTACATGTGGTGGTGATGTGCTATATGTAATCAAGTGGTATGTTGATCATGTATGATATGCTGTTGTGTTAGTTTAATGAATTATCACCTATAATGTCACCAACGGGTCCAACGGGTCAACTGGGTCAAATGTGTCTTGTATTCTTAAACCTTGAGTTCCTTGGTTTGTAGAGCACTTAGGGTTTCGTGTTGTTTTTGTGCACATGTACTTATGTACTCTTGTATTCTAGGTGACCTTTGAAGGTTGTCTTTCCTTCTTTCTTTCAAGTTAAACTCTAAGTTAATTCTTGCGCATACCAGGTGAGTTCTTGCCCCACTCTTTTTACATAAATCTCTTTTGGGGGAGATGGCATACTGTTTACAAACGCTTTTATTTATGAGTGTGTATAATATTGATATAGTGTTGTTTACCATGGAAAGTCCTCACACTTTCGGATTGTTAATATTGACTAGCGGGGAAATTTTGGGTAGTACTACTGGGTCTGACGAGCCCCACCTGTGCGACTCGAGGTCAAACGGGTGCAATTTTGTCCTATCACATATTCGTCACGACCTGGTAAGTCGTGACGGGAGGCAACAAACGTATCACAGTCAGCTTCAATCGCGAGATCACTATGATTAATATTTTTATGTTAATAGACTAGCTATCTATTGCAATACACTACTTATGCTCTGAAAACCATTGATTGGTTTATATTTTAACGCAAACTCTTGAACTCACCAACCATGTGTTGACTTGTTTAGTATGCTATTCTCAGGTTAAGGTTGCCAGATTGCCTAGGAGCACGCACGTCAGCATTGTTGAGTTGTCTACATTTGCATTGTTTACAAATTGGGATTATTTTCATTTTATACATTTGTGTTTGGGGCGCGTTTGTTTTGCGCATTCTCGTTACATATTACTTGTTTTGGGTGTTCTAGTTTTAAAAACGCTTCCGCAGTATTTTAAACGTTGACTCTGGTTTTGTTTATATATCATATAGAGTCGTTCTTGGTAACTAATGACTGAGATCCTGGTATGTCACGCGCCTCGCGGTAAAACCCCGCTCGCGGATTTTGAGGGTGTGACATTTTGTCTTAGGTCTATCTTCATCTTGGTCTCAGCCACCTTCTTGGAAGTTTTTCTTGATGCCCGGATCTTTTTCTTTCTTTCTTTGGTGGTCAAGGGTTGATCAGCGGTAGAGATGAGGTTTTCTAACTTATCTTTTCTTGTGGTAGTTACCATAGTTGCATCATTCTTATGCTCACTAGGTAGTGGGTCAGTAGTTGGAACATCTTGCTTATCAGTACCATATCTTGGCTGTCTAACAGACACAAGAGAGTGTGGTGGAGCAATTTCATTGGATCCTAAACCACTTTTGTTTTGGTAGCATATCTTGGAATAGGAGGATGATGCAATGATGGTATTGAAGTTATGCTCTTGAATAGCATACTTCTGTGCTTTAGCCTCAACTATTACTAGCTGGGCTTGAGTTTCAGTCAACTTGGATATTAAATCTTTTATTTGAGTCCTGTAGTTTGTATGTTCATGTTTTAAAGAGGATACAGTTTTCTCTAACTATTCTATTTTGAATTTATAGTCAGATTCTACTCTCTTAAAATCAGATTTTAGGATATTTAAGGACTGAATATTAGATCTAATTTCCATGTTATAGTCATGATGTAATTTAACCTTAGCAATACAAGTTGGGGTACAGAGATGTTCATATACCTTGCTGTCTTTAGTTCTAGCCATGAGAGCTTGAGCAGGGGACATCTTGCACCATAAAGCTCCAGTCAACCTCTTGAGCAACAGGTGCAGTTTGCGGCTCAGTAGGTTTGGTTGCAGCCTTTGAAGTAGCAGGATGTTGAGAGGCTTGAGCTGCTCCAGGATTAGATCTTAGAGCTTTATATTCCCTAGCAAAGTGACCAAGCTAGTTACAGTTGTAGTACATGGCCTTGCTCATATCAAAACCTGAATTTGCTGTTAGTTGGGTTCTGAGGGAACTGCCTTTCGGTTCTTTTAAAGAACTTTGTTGCTCTATAGGTTAAAAGAGACATTTGTTGGACAATGTCCATATATTCAATCTCATCTGGGCTGAAGCACTCTAGATCATCAAAACAAAATTGACAATCTCTAGAGTGCTCACTCCCTGAAACAAAAGCACAACTATCCTGGAAGAGAGTATGTAGAGCCTGTTGAAACCTGGGTGTCTCAGGGAAAGTGGTATATGGCCTAGAAAAGGATAATGGCTACTAGGGGTAGTTCAGGTACAACTAAGGCTGGGGAGTTCTTGATCCTTCAGCAACATGCAGAGCATTATTAACTGTAGGATTTGAAGGTCTGTTCATCTGGTGGCTCTTTTGAGCCTCCATCTCCATACAGTATCCATCAAGGATTCCATACAGTTCAGCCATAGTAAGAGTGTTGAGATTTTTAGTTCTTTTGATAGAGACACAGTAAAAAGTCCACTCATGAGGAAGTGCACTCATGAAATTTCTGACTATGTCTCATTTCTCAAGAGCCACTCCTATAGTCTGAAGAGATGTGATCAAGTCCATCTACCTGAAGTATTGTTGGCTCAAGGTCTCACCAACAACATAAGTGAATTTCTCAAACTTCTGCTTCAGCATATCTTTCTTGTTTTCCTTTAATTCAACGAAAACAGAGTACATCAGCTTCAAAGCATCGAATAGTTCTTTGGCAGTCTCACATTGCTGAAAGCCTACCATTATGGAGTTTGGTATAGTAGTAAGCAACACGGTCATTGCTTTGCCATTGATGTCCATCTTCTTGAAGTCTTTATCAGAGTAGTCTTCAACAGCTTTCACAATCATGGTGCCATTAGCACCCGGGGCCGCCACCTTTGGCTTGTAAGGACCATGAGTGACAGATCTCCACATGCGGCTATCGTGATACTTGATGAAGCCTTCAATACGTTTTTACCAGGTTCCAAAATCATTAGGGGTGATGATAGGATCCTTTGTCATGGTTCTCATCTCAGACTCAGTAAATTTTTGGTTAAGAGCCATTTGAGTGAAATGAGTAAGTGTGAAGAAACAAGAGTGATTTAGGATGGTTAGATCTCATAATCAAGAGCCTAAAAAGCTCTGATACCAATTACAGGATCGGTATTGGTCTCTCAACACAAGTTTTAATCTCACAAACTCACAAAGTCTCACTTGGTTGATGAAGTAGAATCTCTAACTAAGTTGATAATAATATAATAAGTTAATGAACCTAAGAATGGTTTTCAAGATACTTGTATATATTACTTCTCAACTCAGTATTACAAGTCTCTTACAAGCATGTTACTTAAGTTATAATGAGAAACTATATATACTACTATCTATAGCCGGTTATACTTGGATAACCAGCTAGAGTTTACCACTAGACAAATACTACATTGCTAGAAGTAAAGTATCTAAGATAAAATACTATCCTAGATTAGGTAGTCATCACAGGTCCATGACTTACCTTTTGTCACCAACTAAGAATGGTAACTATACTAACTGATAAAGGTGAACAGTGGATTAAAGTATGGTCAACTACATGGGCGTGGGAAAGCGCCATGCAGTATATCAGAGTTGGCAACAGATGTCAGACAACCCATACTTATGTCCACTGGTTCATAGTTGATTCTTCTGAAGGAAAATGCCTTCGGAAGAATAAGTTCTTCCGAGGCCATCTATACTTCGGAAGAATCAACTTCTTTCAAGTCTTCTGCAAGTCTTTATGACTTCATTCTTCGGAAGACTTTATCTTGGATCTTCTAAGTGTGAATACTTCGGAAGGAGATCTACTTGGTCTCGGAAGACTTGGTTCTACCTTTGGAAGTTCTTCATATACTTCGAAAGGAAAACTACTTAGTCTCAGAAGACTTAGTTTTCCTTCGGAAGTTCTTCATACTTAAGCTTCTGAAGATCTTTAACTTATTCTTTAGAAGAGCAGATTTGTCTTCGGAAGACCTCTTCAATTGTACTTCAAAATATTCTAAGTGTTGTTTTGGTTGCACCAGCCTCATATGATCCAACAGAATCACTTTTTGAGACTTTAGATAACAAACAAGATGCAAATACAAGTGAATGTGAACCATTTATGTCAAGTAAGTATGTTCCTTTATCTCTCGATGTTCTTAATATAATCCATTCATCAGGAATTACAAATCCAGGTTTAAGAATGAGACATTCTTTATCAGTAAAATGTGTTGAATACCTTTTGTCACAAATTTGAGAGACGCTTAACAAATTATGTTTAAGTTCCTCAAAAAATTGACATATTCAAAACTTAACACACCATTTGTCACTGTACCTTTCTTTGTAATCTTACCACCTTTATCTCCTGCAAATATAACATTTCATCTATTATAAGGTTGAATGTTGTTTAACAAAGATATATTACAAGTCATGTGCCTTGAACAACCACTGTCAACATGCCAAACACCATTGATAACTTGTCTTGGTTGTTCCTACACATATGAATGAATTTATTTATGTTTAGAAACCCAAGCCATGGTTGACTTGAGCACATTGTTTTCATCTGAATATGATACAGACGTTAATATCATATATCTTCTATCACTGAAAATAGAATTTTCAACAATATCAGGCCCAAATTGTTTTTCTTTTATTTTCCACTTTTGAATTGGTTTGATCAGATGTGAAACCATTTTCCCTAATATGGTCTGATTTGGAGTAGAATTGCTATCATCAACAAGTATAGATTTCTTGTTTGAAATTTCTTTATTAAAATATGCTTTGATTTGATCATTTCTTTTATCAATAAAAGAATTTGTCTGATTATTATTCCTTTTGAATTTGACATTTAAAAAGTGTTGTTTTCTATTATTTGTAATTGAATTGTGAAATCTTTGTTTGCTTGACAGTGAATGTTGATGATGACAATTTCTAGCTCTATGATTTGGTTTTCCACATATATAACAACACATCCTATGATATGTATTTGATTCTCGTGTATTTTGCACAAACTGTTTATGATAACTTCCAAAGTTATCATAGAATCTGGCTTTAGGATTTCTTTGGCCTTATGATTCTTTAATAGTCTCTTTTTTCTTTCTTTCATTAATGATTGTTTTAGATGATTCCTGAAGAATTATGGCATCTTTCCTAACTTTTTGATTCATATATGAAGCCAATAAGGCATGAACTGTAGGTTTAACCTTTTGAATTGTACGAACTGGAATAGAACCAGTGTCTTTGACCTGATCTACAAACATCTTGTTTCATAGAATTAGCAGTAATAAGAGACGTATTCTTAAAGAAACTGGCATTTTTTCTTTAAGAATATGATCTTCCTTATCAATGTTGCCTTTTGAATCAAATCTGTTCTTGAAATACTTTGTCAAGTCAGATACTGATGTTGTGACTCATTTTATTTCATTATCCATAAAAGCTATCTTTGATTTTAGTTTCTTTAGTTTGTTAGACATTTTTGAACACACATTTGTAGAAATAAGAAAATCTGAAATTTCATTAACAACTAATGATGAAATACACAAAGATTTTTCATTACAACTTTTATTTTCCATAAAATCTATTTCATAATCACTTTCCCAATCTTCAACCAACCCTTCTTTCTTCTCACATTCTGCAATGAATTGTCATGGTTAATTTTAATTTTAGTTTTTATGACAGGATCAACAGTCAGTAAAATATTGATAGGAGGTATTAAGCCTGACTTTGGTTGAAAACCTAATCCATAGGTCTTTTCATCTAGAGTGGTAAATGATGAAGCAAACATGTATAATCATGATTAGTAGGTGGTGCAATATTAGAATATCCAACACCACCTTTTCCACCATTAATTTTCTAAGTCATTTGAGACTTAATTATACCTTCAACCATGTTTGAGGACAACTTAAATTTTTCAAAAGTCAATTTTGTAGACAAGAGTTTACTATTAAGTTTATTGATTTTTAAAGATAGTTCATTGTTACGTGTTGTCAAATCTTTTATGTTACACTCTTTATCATGAAGAATCAATTTTGATTGATAAATTGATTGGTTTAACCCTTCTGTCTTTTCTTTAAAAAATTTCTCATCAGTTTTATATTTACGAGCTTGATATTGAAGTTTTTCAACTTCTAAAATCAAGTGTTCGTTGTGAAATCTATATCTTTGTACCTTTTCTATACATGTATTTGAACAAAGATTAGAATGTACCTCTTTCGTCTTTTCTTCCTTTTTCTTCTCTTCAGGTATGACATTTCCCATGAAGGCTTTCAATTCTATCTTTTCTTCTGCTTTGGATACCGAAGTGATCTTAACAGCATTGTCACCTTTATCACAAGCAGGTATCGAAGTTTCCTCAATAGTATACATAGTCTTTTCATTCTTATCCGGAGTAAACTCAATAGCCTTCTCTTGAATTTCTTCAATCTTCTTCTCTTCAGTCATTTTTGATAGAGCTGGAGTAGTCTCAATAGCCTTATCACTAAGCACCTTTTCAACTTGCACCTCTTCAAGCTTCTCACAGATCTTTTCAGCAAACATTTCTTTCATCAGACCATCAGACACAAACTTCTTTGACAGTTTGAATTTCTGCTAACAAAGTAGTAGACAGTTTGATATCTAGAATCTCCATTTGATCTGACCAATCGTACTCTTTATTAGTCTGAGAAACTAGGGCTTTGTTGTTTGATGAACTTGCTTTGTCTCCCTCTGATTCTACCTCTACTGTCACCATCTTCTTTCCACTATCAGCTTGATTAGACCTTCCCTTAGTACATTATCTTGTGAAGTGACTGGGTTTATCATAGTTATAGCATCTCAAGCTTGATTTGTCAAACCCAATCTTGCTCGAGTTGTTTAGACCAAACATTTTCCTCCTTGTTCTTCTTGCAAAAGTATTCGCCCGGTACACCACGATAGCCATTTGATATTTGATATCATTTTCTTCTACATCATCAGGATTAACTTGTTGCAAGTCATCAACTAAGATGTTGGGTGCACTGAGTCTTCCAGTAGTGAATGCTTGATAGCTATTCATGAAAGTAGTGAATAGAGCTAGATGTTCTTCTGCTATTTGAATGGTTGGCTTGTTAGGGTGGAAATTTACAACAAATTCTTGTTGTGAAGGTTGAGTGGATTGACTTTGTGAGTTGATCTTGGTTTGAGATTGAGGGTGCACTTGAGTGAAGTGATATTGATGGGATGCTTGAAACTGAGGCATGGATGGATCCTTGGCATTTAGATTAATAGAATTGCCTACTTGTTGACATAACTGGGAATAGCTGACATAGTAATTTGGATTACTAGCCATTTTTGCATATAATGCAGATACTTCAGCTCCCATAGTGTTGATGTAATTAGCAGCTCTTTGCTTGTCATCCATCTTATATGACTTGATGGTTGAGATAAGATCATTTAGGGACAAGGTGAACAAATCCTTGGTTCTCTTAATAATAGTGCAATTGGTGTTCTAGTTGTAAGATAATGAGTTTAACAGCTTCTTGTTTACAAAAGTATTCTCCAAAGAGATTCCCGCACTTTTAATCCTCTTTATCAGCTTAAAAAACATGGACGTTTGAGCTTTCAAGGTTTCACCAAGTACGTGGTTAAACATATTAAACTCTTGGTTTAACATGTCCTTTTGGCTTTCCCTCATATCCTTATTCCCCATTATCTGCTCCTCCATCGCATCCCATAAGTCTTTAGCTTTTCTGTAATCCTTGAACTTTTGAGCAATCTCAGTAATAAGTGCCATAGTGATGGCCGCTTATGCTTTGTCAACAAGCACGATTTTCTTCAGGTCTTCCTCATCCCAGAGGTGTTCCGGTTTAGGCACCAACTCTCCTTTCTCATTGTTATACACAGGAATATACGTGCCTTGTTTGATTGATCGCATCATCCGGGGTTCGGTATAAATAACATGATTCTCAAAGCGGTAAACCCAGTCGGGACAATCTTCCTCACTGAGAAGTCTAGGAGGTTTTATGCTCTTGCCAATCTCATTGTCGAGATTAAGAGTAGCAGTGATATGCTTTACACTTTCCATTTTGAAACTCTAGATTCAAACTTTTCAAAAAATTCTTCAAACATGAAGTTCTCGCACGCATGACAAGGTTCTCGCGCGAACAGTCTTGAACAACACTTATTCGCTAAGCCTCTCGTACAAAATTTTCGCGCTGATACTTTTGTGACTGACTTTTGGAAAAAAATCAACGTTTCGCGCAAAAGGAAACTTCTATAACAAACTTTCCAACAAACTTTTGCGAAAAACAAACTTCTCACGCGAACATGAGCTCTTCGCGTGCGATTAGCTAGTTTTCGCCTGAACCATTTTCATTCCAATTTCGATGATCCCAGCTTTAATTTTTCACCAATTTGTTCAAAAATGATTAATTAAGCTTTAAATTAGTGATTTAGGTTCAAATTTAGATCCTAAGTGTCTCTACTTGATTCAAATTAGCTTGTTTAATCACATGAACATCAATGAATCTTCAATCAGCAACATTACAACCTTTAACATCTTCAAAAATGATCAAAAACAGTAGAAATCAAGTAGATCTTAAACGAAATGCAAATTAGAGCTCAAGAACACTTCAAAAACACTCTTCAATATTCAAAATAATCGACCTAGAGCATACCAAGCTCTGATACCAATTGTAAGGATCAGTAATTTACAATAAGATCGATCTCGTGATAAGAATGCGGAATGTAATCATCACGGAATACAAGATTGAATAAGCAAATGAACAACGCAAGTGTAAATACACTTCAAACTCTATTGCTCTCTGATTTGAAAGATACAAATTACATATGAAATCAGGAAATGATAAAAAGCTCACTAAATTACATTACAAAACAACTATTTATAATAAACTAGAAGTTTTCGCACAGTTCTCGCGCGACTTCCTAGTTCTCGCGAGAGAAGCAACTTCTCGCGCGACAACTTCAGGTTCTCGCGCGACTTGATCTTCATAATCTTGATTTGATTTTTCGAGCCTCTAGGTTCAATCCCTACAATAAACTAAAATCATCAAAATACCTTTTCAAGCAGTTAAGTATTAATCTATGACCACAATGATCAAGTATATCAATGAAATCGATTGAACACTTAGACAAATTTTGAAAGTGTAAAATTATAGAGTTTATGTGCGATAAGTCAACTAATCACATACTGTGCCCTTTTATAATCTTCTGACTTTCCGCACGAGAAGTCAGAATCGTACCATAAGACTTTTCGCACCCAATGAACTTCTCGCACGCAAGAAGTTCAAGTTATTTTAAAAATTTTAAACTTTATTATTTTTTGTTCATTTTTGATTGACCTTTTTACTTATTATCATGTTTAACCAAGTGCTAATCATTAATCAGAAACCCTTAATTTTTGGAAAACATTTGGTAAACTATAACAAAATGCAAACAAACACAAACAAAAACTAATAGAAACATAAAAAAACTAGACATATAACTTAAAATATTTTTGGTAAATTTTCAAGTATAGGATCATATTTCTTTGAAATCGATTATTAATATCGTCCATCTGTGTTTAGAATAAGATTGGTTAAGTTGATTGTTAATATGATTTATCCATATTAAACTCAAACTTTAATTTTTTCTTGAACACGTATGTTGTGATTTTTATCATGTTTTAGTTATTTATATGACATCAATGGATCTCATAATAAAAAAATCCTGTAGAACCCTTATCCATCTTCACGATACTTTTGAGATTTCAATTCACCCCAATTTGTCTTAAACCTTTTACCTCCGATAAGCATTCTCAAGATTATTATCTCTCTTATAATATCTATATAGTGCATAACTAGCCTGAGAAACATTTCTTAACAAAGAAAATTAACAAGTTTTAGGACATATTAACAGCCAGTTGGACTTATGTTTTGCCCTGGCAAGACGTTTAGGACTTATATGCCAAATCGGACTTACATGTCCCATCTTTTGATTTTGCCTCTTCTGTCATAACATATTCTTAAAAAGAAAAATATTTATCCTATATTATTTATGTCTTTGATATATCTTTTTATTATTATGCACATTGACATCATTTATTCCTATATGGCCTTTTGGCATCTTTTTGTTCTTTTGTCAACATTCTTTTGTTTTTGCTTTTTGTATACTTCATCTGTTTCACTTTATATATATATATGAAATACGCATGAAAATTTACGGAATCAGAAAGTAACTGGCTTTAGTGTGAGTAGACTGTAACTCTCAGTTTGCTTTAGCGTGGATCCAGTGTTACCACAAAACCTTGATGAGTAACCGACTTCAGTCATAGAGAAGTTAATTTATGTGCAT
This sequence comes from Flaveria sonorensis, assembly GCA_025506505.1. Taxonomy (NCBI): domain Eukaryota; kingdom Viridiplantae; phylum Streptophyta; class Magnoliopsida; order Asterales; family Asteraceae; genus Flaveria; species Flaveria sonorensis. The sequence goes on along the minus strand of CM046437.1, from coordinate 47,948,386 downwards.
CACTGTAAGGATCATCACAATTCAAAGATCGATCTCGTAATGAAAATGCGGAATGTTGACATTTCGGATAAGATTGAATAGCAATTGAAGAACACAAACACAATATGTAAATAACTTCGGTTGTATTGCTGTCTAATTTTGAACAAATTACACTAAGTGTGAAAATCAGGAAATGAGATAAAAGCTTTATAAATACATTACTCAACTTCTATATATACTAATCTAGAAGTTCTCGCACGAATCACTAGTTCTCCCGCGACATGATGTTTTCGCACGACAAGGAAGTTATCGCGCGGCAACTTGGACTTGTCGCTTGAGTTGATCTTCTTTATCATGATTTGATTTCCCGAGCCTTTAGGTTCAACCCCTACAATCTCCCCCTAGGCTCGGTAAATCAATGCGCTTAGAAGTTCACATCATTAACTTTATAACTGCCTCCGTATGCATACATCTTGTTCGCTAAGGCCTTCGTGATCATCCAACCAAACTTTGCTGCTAAGAGGTGAACAGATTCATCAGCTACAATTGGACAAGCCTGCAACTTCATCAAATCTTCTTTTCCAAATTTTAGTAGATCCACAGGGTCGAAAATATGGTAGTCTTTATCTACACAATGAATTAACGCATGGCCCGTCTCCTTCTCACAACTCCACCCCATAAGCTTAGACAAGCTATTAATTAGCACTGGAGTATGTATAGGGATCTTCTTAACATATCTCGGATGCTTATAAACCCTTATCTTTATTGGTTTGTTCATGTTTGGGTCAATCCGGGTCTCATCTTCAATGACTTTAGATTTAGCAGTTTTGAAGTCTTTGAAGTTGATTTTACTGTGCATCCATATCATATTCCTTATCCAAGTTCCCTTTTTGTAATTACTAGGATTAACAGAACATGACCCATTGCATATAAATCTGATGCTCTGAGTGTATGAAAGTCGTGTTCGTCCAGATAATACTCCATCGCCCCTGCTCTTCTTTTAATCATATACAATTCCTTCTCTGCATCATACACCCAACTAATAATTGGTTCTGAGTTTCCATACCTTCTAAAATGTTTGGAATGTCTCAGCGTGTGTATATAAGCTGGCGGTGGAGGAGCCTCAACATTAATATTTCCAACCTGATGTACAACACTTTCACCAGTTTGATCTGCTATCTTGTTAGTTGGTTCACTATTACTAGACTCTCCAACTATCTCCCCTTCTTAAGTTAGAATATCAGAAATTAAATCCTTCAGACTGTTTCCAAAAACATCTGTGTAGTCTACTGTCTCCTCTAAGTCATCAAATGAACCAAAATCTTCATCTTCTTCCTTAATAATCAATCTTTGCTGGAATGAGTAAAATTCTTTCTCATATGCTGCTTCATTAGCAGGATCTAACAGTGTGTAATCAACTATATCATCGGGACTTGGTCCGGAGACTTTATCAGTGCCCGATGATCCAGCAGTACCAGTAGCTGCACCCGTATCTCCCCCTTGATCATCATCATCATCCTTTTTATCATTATCACCCTCATTATTATCTCCTTCATCACTATTATCACCATCATCATCCTCATCATCATCATTATTCTCTTCATTACTAAATCCAAAGTCTATCTGATCTAAATCATCATCATTCTTCAGATCAAGAATAGGCATAAGATGCTTAGGCTCCATAAACTCCTCTCCAGTAAACAATACAGGTTGATCCTTAGTAAACTGAAATGACACACATGAAGTGAAATCTTTTAGGTTCTGCTCAAGAATCTAAACATAGCTGAATATGATGTTTTGCTGATGTTCAAGACCCCTAATCCTCTCATCTTTCTCAATCAACTACCTTTGCAAGTCATCAATAATTTGTGTCTTCTCTAACATTTCCCTCTCTAGAGTGTTAACTCTTTGCTCCAAAGTAACAAATGTAGGTGAACTAGTAGAAGTACTAGCACCGTGAGTATGTTCAGGAGGGGTGTTAAGAAAATCTTCCATTCCAACTGTTTCCTCAAACCCTTGCTCTCTTGGTGGAGTCCTCAACACATCCTCAGTAGCAGGTATAGTAGATGATGTATCAAATGTAGCAGCCTCACTAACTGTGACAGGGGTCTCAGAAAAAGGAACTTCTTCTTCTGTCAACATAGCGGTCACTAAGGATTGACGTTTCCTTAACACGCCATATCCTCTACCCCTACCACAAGGACATTCACCAGCTCTCCTTGCCATTCTCTTCCTTCTTCCCTTACTAACTAGTGTTTCTTCAGGAATAAAATCTGCATGACGTTCCTCAATAGTACGTTTTGCAAATGTTTCTCGCACTCTGGGATGTTCCTGAAGTACATATGGCACATTCCCAATTTGGTCACTGTCAGTCTCATTACCACTTTCAGTCTCACTACCACTTTTAGTGAAACTGGAATCAATCTCTGCATCTATATCAGATCTTCCAGCACCTTGAGATCTTTCAGGTGCTTCTTGGGCAGTTCGAGTAGATGTACCAGCTGTATCATCTCTATCAACTTGGTAAGTCTCTGTCTCATGTGATCGTGCCTCTGCTTGAAAATCTTCAACAAACCTACCAATCTTAGCAAAATGGGATCCATCACAATCATTCCCTCTAGCTCCCATCAAATAAGTGAATATATCTTTCTTCATCACCATGACAACATAGGTAGATGAATCAGACATGACTAACTCAGGATGAGAAGCATTCACTATCTTATGAATAATTTTGGGGTACATAATGAACTTCTTCCCCATAGTGGCTATGACATTCTTCTGCATCTCTGCAAATATAGCCTTGGATATATTGTAAGGTAGATCATCCACAAGAGATACTAGCAGAGATCCGAATACAGCACTCAAGTTATCCATACCAGCCTTTAGATTACTCAAGCAATGTATCACCACATGGAACAGGTACTTCCAGAATGGAGGTAAATATTTCTTCTCCAACGAGGGATATTCGTAACAGTATCCCATCCTAACTAAACGGTCTTTAGCAGCATCATCATCTATCTTTACCGGAGCATTAGGCTGATCCTCTAATAGTAAAACACTGTTGATCACCTCGGCTGTAATCACAATCCTCTTGCCCTTAACTGTGGCAGATATACAAGGTTCTCCATCTTCATCTGTCTCATTGGCTGCTGTAAGCCAGAACTGACAATGACATCAGTATATATAGTGAGATTGGTTGAGATAGCATGATGTATCCGAGAAGTCTTTAAACCCTCAATCTAAGATCTGAATACTGCCTTATCCTCTGGAACATTGCCGATATACGCAATCGCATTATGGTTTTTGTTAAAAACCTTAGGTCTTACCATCTGAAACATTAAACAGACTTGACAAGTACACAAAGAACAATTTCAAATTTTGAAAAATTCACACTTAGAAAAATTTTGAAAAATTAGACTTCTCGCGCGAAAGCTTTACATACTCGAGCGAAAACATCAAATTTTCAGAATCAACTTTTCGCGCGACAAGGTATGTTATCCCATGAAATTGAATTTTTCCTAGAAGTCAACTTCTCACACATCAAGTGTACTTTTCACGTGTGTAGTTCTATGTGATTTTGAAAGTTTTCGCTTCTGTTCAAGTTCAAACAACTTTTCGCATGCGAAAAGCCTGTGAAATTTCAGATCAATCTACCATTTTCAGAGTGTTTTAACCAACAAAATATGCTCATTAGGTGTCGTCTAAGTCATTATTAAGGGTCATTATTTTTAATTTGTTCAATTTAAGATGTATAAGTCCCTTTAACATTCGGTCAAGAATCAAACACATTCAAATAGATGTTATAAAATCAATATACCTTATCAAGTGTTTCTGAATCAATAGGTGACTACAATGAACACCACTATCAAGTTTATCAATGTTCTAACTCTTAGAATTTTCTCAGAGTAAAATTTTAAGATATTATCGTGTGAATAATGACTTTTCGCTCAACTGTTGAATTTATAGTCTTCTGACTTCTCGTGCGAGAAGTCAGAGTTCTCGCACAATGGAACTTTTCGCTTTTTTTGAACTTTTCGCATGCGAAAAGTTCATTTTCCCTAAATTTTGAAAATTGTTTTTCAACTTTTTAACTTTTCAGATTCAGTTATCTTATTAAGCCATTTGATTTATTATAAAAAATAATTATGTTTAACTAAGTATTTACACTTTATTCAAATGTGACATCCGGTAATTTTCCGTTACCAAACTCCGTTAGTTCCGTTAGGTCTTGCATACACGTGTCGTGAACACACACTAGTTGTCGTTGAACGTTGGTGACTTAATAATAACTAACAATGATTATCTGATAATAACTTGTTTAATAATGTTGATTATTAATTCGTGGTTATGTGCTTCATGAATTATAAGTATTTTTTGTGAATGTTACCTTGTAACGTGTCAACATGTTATATTTATTTCATGTGTTGTGTGATTAGTGGAAAATATATATGATTAATATTGTTGGTTAAAAATACTTGTATTTTGTATTTAAAGTTGTTAAAAATGCTAAAAATATTAACTTTTACAAAAGGTGATTAAGGAGGGTTACTTTGTAATTAACACAAACTAAAAAGTTACCAAAAATTAAACCCTAATCCCCCACCCTCCCCAAATTTGGCCGCGACCTCTCGCACACACACCCACACTTCGATTTTGATCAAGAACAACAATCAAGCATCGATTTTGATTAGTTCCAAGTGATTCCAACGTGTAGCAAGCATCAATTTTTGATTTCTACGTGATTAAAGGTTAGATTTTGATTGGTTTTCATGGGTTTTTAATTTTGGCCGAACCCTAGTTCGATTTTCATGGTATAAGTCTAAATTGATGATGATTTGATGATGATATGATGTTAGTATGTTGTATGAATGTTAATCTATGTAGATTATGCAAGAAATCCATGGTTTTTGTCATCTAGTTCATACATTTCCAAAAATGGAAATTTTATTCATGAGAATTCATGTTTTGATGAATTGTTGATGTTAAATGGATGATTATGAATGCTATGAACTAGATTAGGTATAATATTGATGAATCTATGATTGAAATTGAGTGGTTGTTCATACCTTACTATTAATAGTAACTTTTATACATGAGATTGATGAATTATGATGAATTGCTGATGTTTATCATGTTTAGATGATTGCTATGAACTTGATTAGGTATAAAGTTGATGAATTTTTGAATGAATTGGATGTTAGATTTGGTTTTGGGTGCTACTTTTTCAAAAGGGGAACTTTATATATATAGATCATTGGATATTGTTAATTGAGCATGTTTATGATGTTAGGATCATGTTAGAATGTTTGTTGATGGTGTCTAAGGTGGTAGATTGTGTTGTTTGGGTTGTATGAAAACTTGATGCACAACTTTGGAAATTTAGGCTCTTATGGAATATACATGATAATAGATGGTGTATGATGAGCTTTATAGTACTAAAGGGTTTGTAGTGTGGCATACGTGAATAACTTGTGTGATAACCATGTATGATGGATTGCTATACTTGATCAAACAAGAATTTAACTTGACATGTCATCAACAGGTCAAACGGGTCAAACGGGTCAACTTGGTCAAATGAGTCTTGTTTTCCAAAACCTAGGGTCAATGTGGTTATTGAGCACTTAGGGTTGTTAAGTTTTCTATGTACACGTACTTATGTACTTGTGTGTTCTAGGTAACCTTTGAAGGGTTTTCTTTCCACTCATCATTAGCTTTTACAATCATTTGTTTGCGCACCTGGTGAGTTCAATGCCCCACTTTTACTACTTCTCTTTTTGGGGGAGAAATCATACTTGTTTTTAAAATGCTTTACTGATATAACATGTGTTTGGTAAGACATAGTGGGTTATACCATAGAAAGTCCTCACACTTTCGGATCATTAATCAAGGAATCTAGCGGGAAATTTTGGGTAGTACTACTTGGTCTGACAAGCCCCACCCGGGTGACCGGAAGTCAACGGGTGCAATATTGTCCTAAATGACTAACAGCGTCACGACTTGGTATGTCGTGGCGGGAGGCAAACAGACAAACATAGTCAGCTTCGATCGCGAAATCACTATTGTTCTTTACTAATGAAATTAGACTAGCTATCTATTTCAATGCACTTGTTTATGTTTTTACTAACGCTACTGCTTATGATTGATTACAAACTCTTGAACTCACCAACCATCGAGTTGTGACATCCGGTTATTTTTTGTTACCAAACTCCGTTAGTTCCGTTAAGTCTTGCATACACGTGTCGTGAGCACACACTAGTTGTCGTTGAACATTGGTGAGTTAATAACAATTAATGATGTTAAACAAACAATTTCTATGTTGATTATTAGTTGTGAATATACGATTTAAATATTAATTGTGAATTTTATCGCGTAACGTGGAAACGTGTGTGTTTAATCCGTATGTTTTGTATCTAGTAAAGATAATTCATATGATTATTATTTTTAGTTTATATGCTTATTATTATAAGTTTAAACCTTTTAAAAAGTAATTAAAAGCTTAGTTTTAATAAAATACAAATTATAAGGGTTAAAAGGGTAATTATGGATTATTAAATAAAACAAAACACAAAATCCCAACCCTAATACCCCCCCTACGGCCGCGACCTGCACTCTCTCCCTCTCCCCTTACGAAATTCGACCAAATCCAAGCATCAAGCATCGATTTTGATTAGTTCCAAGTGGTTTTAACGTGTAGCAAGCATCAAATCTTGCCCATTAAGCGAATTAGAGGTTGGTTTTGTGTTTTTCATGCATTTTTTTGAAGTGGCCGAAACCCTAATTCAAAATTGATGATGTGGAGGTCGATTCTTGATTGTTTGATGATGTTAATATGTTAGTTAGATTGTATAGACGTTAGTTAACGTTGATTATGCAAGAAATTTGCAATTTTGATGCGTTGTTCATAGGTTACTAATAATAGTAACTTTATTTGCATGAATAAGGTGATTTGATGATGAATTGATGTGGTTAATGTGTTTGTGATGATGATTGGGTGTTAGATTGATGATATGAATGTTGGAAATCCAAGAATGAATGTTGTAGTTCATGTCTAACTAAAAGTAGTAACTTTTGGTTAGAAAGATTGATGAATTATGATGATTGGATGTTGTTGATCATGTCTACATGTTAACATGAGCTTGAATTGGTATATTAGTAATGAATTCATGAATGTATTGGGTGTTTGATAGATTTTGGGATGTGCTTTCCCAAAAGGGAAACTTTATTTGCACAAATTCTTTAATATGATGGTTTGAGTATGTTTGGGACATTAGGATCATGCTAGTATGTTCATGGATGGTTTCTAAGGTAGTAGAATGTATTGTTTGGGTGTATGAATGTTTATTGGGTTAATTGGTAGGTTTGGCCTGTTTGTGGGATTACATGGATATGGGTCATAGGGGTTATGATAGGCTATTGTTTGGATTGTAGTTGATCATGGCTGAACATCTTCAGTGATAAGAGTTCTATTAAATGGTATGTTGATAGTTATCATTCATGCCTATGAATCTGGGGCCCCTACTTAGTAGGATTGGCAGGGTATAGGGTGTGAAGTCGTGAGTGGCTTCACATGGCATGTCGTGCATGATTTGATTCTATGTATGATGCATTGGTTGTGTTGTAACTATGTTGAACATGATAATTGTTTAAGATTCGCATGACTTGTATGGGAAATCTGGTTGTATGATGATCTAGTTAGTACATGTGATTAATGAAGTGTCATATGTGATCAGTTTGTATGTAAATCACGTGTGATGTATTGTTATGCTTGTTTGAATGGAATTTCACCTATAATATAACCAACGGGTCAAACGGGTCAACTGGGTCAAATGTGTCTTGTCTTCTAAAACCTTGAGTTCTTTGGTTTGTAGAGCACTTAGGGTTTCATTATGATTCTGTGTACACGTACTTATGTACTCATGTGTTCTAGGTGACCTCTGAGGGTTGTCTATCCACTCTTTATTGTCAAGTTAAGCCTTAAGTAATTTCTTACGTGCATCAGGTGAGTTCATGCCCCACTCTTTTTACATAATCTCTTTTGGGGGAGATAGCATACTGTTTTTACAAACGCTTTATTGATATGAGTTGTGTATAGTATAATATAGTGCTGATTACCATGGAAAGTCCTCACACTTTCGGATTGTTAATAATGATTTAGCGGGGAAATTTTGGGTAGTACTACTGGGTCTGACGAGCCCCACCTGTACGACTCGAGGTCAAACGGGTGCAATTTTGTCCTAACGAACATTGTCACGACCTGGTATGTCATGGCAGGAGGCAACAAACGTAACACAGTCAGTTTCAATCGCGAAATTGCTATGATTATTACTATTTGTTTATAGACTAGCTATCTATTACAATACACTTCTTATATTGTGCAACTGTTATTGATTTATGTTTAACGCAAACTCTTGAACTCTCCAACCGTTGTGTTGACTCTTTAGTATGCTATTCTTAGGTTAAGGTTGATATTACCTAGGAGCACATTACAAGGGTCAGCATAATGGTGTTGTCAGCATGTTATGAAACAATGTTTTTTTGGGATTATGTTTGTTTAAACTTTATGCTTTGGTTTTACATAATACTTAGGCGCGTTTGTTTGCGCATTTTAAATCATGTTACATTGTTTTGGGTTTTCTGGTTTATTTAACGCTTCCGCAGTATTTAAAGTTAAACTTTGATTTTGAATGTTTGTACATATAGAGTCGTTCTGAGTAACTAATGACTAAGATCCTGGTATGTCACACGCCTCGTGGTAAAACCCCGCACGCGGATTTTGAGGGTGTGACAGATTTGTATCAGAACCATTGGTCCTAGGGAACTAGGTTTCATACACACACACTAGACTATAACCGTACAGTTGTTGGTTGCTTGTCATTTACTCTCCTTACTGTATACTCATTGGCATACGCATCACGTACTTCGCAGCATGGCATTGTCGTCGCGTGACTTGGGTAAGAGACCTGCGAGATCTGAGTCACCTCCTTACTCACCCATACCGGACAGTGGATCGGACTGGCCATGACATCAGTATCCATCTGAAGAGGTTGATTGGGATCAACCGTTCATGATACCTGAACGTGATTCTCCGTGAGATTGGGATTACTATCCTACCTGCATACGGCATATGATATATCGAGAGCGAGTACCACTGATAGCCTCTACCCGACCACGAACGAGGTCGTCGACAGCTACCTCATCTCTCACACTCCCTACCCTAGATATTCCTCAAGAGCAAGCCTTTGCTGCACTAGTGGTTGCACTGGACACCGAGCACCAACGTGTCAGGCTACTCACTAGTGAGAATTTTACCCTAAGACACCAGGTGCGAGAACTGCGACAACAAGTGGATACGCTCGAGGAGCAACATGGGAAAACCCTTAATGGGTGTTATGTGATGGCTGACAGCATGGGAGCGCTTACGGGATGCGTGAATGCACTAGAGCAGAGGGAGGTGATGGCTAACGATAGGTTTGCTGCTCTAGAGGCACAACTGGTAGCACTCCAGATTGCTATAGCTCCTGCACCTGCCGAAGACCCCAAGGAGGAGGGCCCCAAGGAAGCCCCAGAGGAGGAGGAACCGGAGGAAACGGATGACGACAGGGATGGGTCGGATGTTGTGGATTGACTTCCTCATTGCATAACTTAGACTATGTAGTGTTTCTTTTCTTTGAAACCTATGTGGGAAGGATTGTTTCCCACCCAACTAACAAACTTAAATTTTGACATTGATGGAATACTTTGTGACTCATTTGCCATTTATTTATCTTTGGTTATTATTTTTGTTATAAATGTTGTGGTTGTGGTGAATCCATTATTTCTTATTGTTTACTGTACTTCGATGAGATTAATGTGTTGGATGTTACTCATTATTTTATTTGTGAATTGTAAAGTGAAAAATGGATGCACGCGGAAGAGGACGTGGGCGTGGTCGTGGACGTGGCGCCGGAGGCCGTGGTGCCAGAGCCATAAACATGACGCCTGCTGAATTGGCTGCTTTAATCAACGAACATGTTCAGGCGGCAGTGGCTGCTGCCCAACCGGGACAACCAGCAGGTAAATGATAACAAGAGGTTAAACTAGTTATCCTAGTTATTTGTCTAGGATATCTGACTAATGTTTGGGTTGTCAAAACAGGACCACCACCATGTACCTACAAGTCCTTCATGGACTGTAAACCCCATACCTATAGCGGGACGGAAGGGGCTATGGGGCTTGTAAGGTGGTTTGAGAAGACAGAGTCTGTCTTCGCAAAATGCAACTACCCGCCTGCTGATCAGGTGAAGTATGCCACCTGGACATTGGAAGGCGCAGCACTTTCCTGGTGGAACGCCTAGGTTCAAATGCTGGGTCAAGCTATAGCCAACGAACTACCTTGGGATGAATTTAAGGAAATCATGACTGAAGAATACTACCCCCGCAATGACATGCAGAAACTAGAGATTGAGTTTTGGCAACTCAAGATGCAAGGGGATTGAGGCTTATACTACTCGATCTCACGAATTAGCCACTTTATGCCCGGGGATGGTGAATGAAATGCACAAGAGGGTTGAGCATTATATACGGGGATTGGTGCCCTAAATTCAAAGTATGGTAACTGCCTCTAACCCCATTACCATACAACAAGCCATCCAGTTAGCCCATAGGCTGACTGATCAAGCAGTCGAGCAAGGACGGTTACCCAAGCGGGGCGCGGTGGCAAGCGTGCCCGACCATAAACGCAAGTGGGATGGTTCAGGCAACAAGGGATTGTCATCAAGCAACCAATCTCAACCTCAAAAACAACAGCAAAATCAGCAACAACAATGGAGGTTCGATAATAATCGAAGCTTCAACCAGGAAACTCCCTCAAATCAAGGACCCGGTAGGTATGCCAGAAGACAGCCGAAGTGCAACCGGTGTAACTAGTACCATGTGGGTCGATGTGACAATTTCAAGTGCCAACGTTGTGGGAAGATTGGTCATCCAGCCAAAGACTATCGTGGTGAGCTGATGAAAAAGCCACAATAGTCCCAGGAAACTCCCAAAGGATGTTTTGAATGCCGAAAAGAAGGCTATTACAGACGCAACTGTCCCCAGCTCAGGAGGAATGGTAATGGCAACAACAACAATAGCAACAACATCAATAATAACAGCGGCAACAACAACAACAATGGTAATAGCAACAACACTGGAGGCAATAGCAACAATGGAGCTAAAGGAAGAGCCTTCGTCATTGGCTCAGGTGAGGCTCTAAACGACCCTACAACTGTAACTGGTAAATTTTCGGTTAATGGTCATTTTGCTACCGTATTATTCGATACCGGAGCCGATAGAAGTTTCGTGTCCACTAAGTTTTGTAGTCTTTTAAGTGATATGCCTTCAACATTAGAATCTAAGTACACCGTAGAGTTAGCTGACGGTAAAATGATTCACGTGACACATATCCTTAGAGGCTGCAAGATAGAACTTGCTGGTCATACCTTCGACATAGGTCTCATGCCTATTACACTAGGAAGTTTTGATGTAGTAGTAGGCATGGATTGGCTTTCCGGTAAACAAGCGGAAGTCATATGCCACGAGAAGATCATACGGATTCCCATTGGCGAAGAAGTCCTTACGGTCAGAGGTGATAGGCATCATCTCGTTCATGAAGGCACAGAAGTTGTTACGAGAGGGTCGACTGGCCATATTGGCACTCGTCACAGATAAACAGACCGAGGAAAAGAAGATAGAGGATATCCCCGTAGTTCTCGAGTTTCTCGAGGTGTTTCCGGAAGACCTGCCTGGATTACCGCCTAATCGTTAAGTTGAATTCCAAATTGAGTTGACTCCAAGAGCCACTCCGAGCGAGAGCACCTTACCGGTTAGCTCCGAACGAACTACAGGAATTATCAGCCCAACTACAAGAGCTATTGGATAAAGGGTTTATCCGACAGAGTTCGTCGCCCTGGGGAGTGCCAGTTCTATTTGTCAAGAAGAAGGGTGGTACATTTCGAATGTGCATTGACTATAGGGAACTGAACAAAGTCACGATCAAGAATAGATATCCCCTACCTCGTATAGATGATTTGTTTGATCAACTGCAAGGATAAAACTATTATTCTAAGATTGACCCGAGGTCTGGGTATCATCAGCTGAGAGTTCGAGATGAGGACATCTCGAAGACTGCCTTTCGTACATGTTACGGTCACTATGAATTTTTGGTCATGCCATTTGGGTTGATGAATGCACCAACAGTATTCATGGACCTCATGAATCGCGTGTGCAAACCCTATCTTGATTAGTTTGTTATCATCTTTATTGATGACATACTGATATACTCAAGGACTGAGGAAGAACATGAGAAGCACTTACGTTTAATCTTGGAATTACTTGGAAAGGAACAACTGTACGTGAAGTTTTCTAAGTGTAATTTCTGGATACGTGAGGTGCAATTCTTGGGTCATATTGTCAACGAATGTTGCTCCTGCAAAGATTGAAGCGATAAAGAATTGGTCTGTTCCTAAGACACCAAGTGAAATACGACAATTCCTTGGATTAGCGGGATATTATCGACGGTTTATCGAAAGATTCTCTAAGATTGCACAACCTCTCACAGCTTTGACTCACAAGGGAACAACATACAAATAGGGTGAGAGTCAGGAATCTGCTTTCCAATTGCTGAAACAGAAACTTTGTAGCGCACCGATATTGGCGTTACCAGAGGATAGTGATGATTTCGTAGTCTATTGTGACGCTTCCATTCAAGGGCTTGGATGCGTCCTGATGCAGCGGGATAAGGTGATAGCTTACGCCTCTAGACAGTTAAAGGTTCACGAGAAAAACTATACCACCCATGACATCGAGCTGGGTGCGGTAATTTTTGCCTTAAAGATCTGGAGACATTACTTGTACGGTACCAAATGCACTATTTACACCGATCACAAGAGTATTCAGCATATCTTTGAGCAAAAGGAACTAAACATGAGGCAAAGGCGCTGGGTAGAATTACTGAATGACTATGACTGTGCTATCAAGTACCACCCGAGGAAAGCAAATGTAGTTGCTGACGCGCTGAGTAGAAAAGAAACTGCTAAGCCTCGATGTGTGCGAGCTTTGCAACTTACTATCAGCACACGGTTACCGAAACAAATCCGAGAGGCTCAGACAGAAGCCCTGACAGGAGAAAACATTGGGTCTGAATCGTTAAGGGGAATGGAAAAACAGTTGGACGTAAAAGCAGATGGGATTCGTTACTTCATGGACAGACTTTGGGTACCTCTGCATGGAAATCAGAGAGATCTAGTGATGAGTGAGGAACATAAGTCTAAGTACTCTATACATCCTGGATCTGACAAGATGTACCATGATTTGAAGGCGCACTACTGGTGGCTTAACATGAAGGCGGATGTAGCTACATATGTGAGCAAGTGTCTGACCTGCTCAAAGGTAAAAGTGGTGTATCAAAAACCGTCTGGACTATTACAACAACCCGAGATCCCTATGTGGAAGTAGGATCAGATATCAATGGATTTTATTACTAAGTTACCTTGAACTTCTACTGGTTGCGACACAATATGGGTTATCGTGGATAGATTAACAAAGTCTGCTCATTTCCTAGCGAATTAAGGAAACAGACAAGATGGAAAAATTAACCCCACTCTATTTGAAGGAGATCGTTTCTAGGCATGGAGTACCGATCTCAATTATTTCTGACCGCGATTCTCGTTTCACATCGCACTTCTTGCAATCACTGCAGAAATCTTTGGGTACGCGATTGGATATGAGTATTGCTTATCATCCACAGACTTATGGTCAAAGCGATTTTACTATACAGACTTTGGAGGACATGTTACGTGCTTGTGTGATTGACTTCAGGAATAACTGGGAAGTTCATCTACCATTGGTGGAATTTTCTTACAACAACAGTTATCACACTAGCATAAAGGCGGCACCATTCGAAGCGTTGTATGGGAGAAAATGTAGATCACCAGTTTGTTGGGCTGAAATTGGTGACAGCCAGCTAACGGGTCCTGAGTTAGTACACGAGACTACTGAGAAGATTGTACAAATAACGAATCGTATGGCTGCAGCGCGCAACAGACAGAAAAGTTATGCTGATAAGCGACGGAAGCCTCTAGAGTTTCAGATTGGTGATAAGGTCTTACTGAAGGTCTCACCATGGAAAGGTGTGATCCGTTTGGTAAAAGAGGAAAACTAAATCTGAGATACGTTGGACCGTTTGAGATCTTGGAAAGAATAGGTCCAGTGGCCTATTGATTAGCCCTACCTGATTCGCTAAGTGGAATCCATGATGTATTCCATGTTTCAAATCTGAAGAAGTGCTTAACGGATGAAACGATGGTCGTACTGCTGGAAGAAATTCAAGTTGATGAACAATTACGCCTCATTGAGGAACCGGTCGAAGTGATGGATCGTCAGGTGAAGACACTTAAGCAAAGCAAGATACCCATTGTTAAAGTTTGATGGAACTCGAGACGTGGACCAGAATTCACGTGGGAGCGTGAGGACCAAATGAAGCTTAAGTATCCTCAGCTATTCGAAAAGACGATGTCAGCCGGCGAAGGTAATGATTTAAATTCCGGGACGAAATTTCTTTCAACATGGGGATGATGTGACAACTCACCCAAAACTCACTCGATTTCGATTACTTTATACCAATGCAGTAGACCAGTGATGGAACACTCACCATGTAACGCAATTTTCAGGACGAAAATTCTTTCAACATGGGGATAATGTGACATCCGGTAATTTTTCCGTTACCAAACTCCGTTAGTTCCATTAAGTCTTGCATACACGTGTCGTGAGCACACACTAGTTGTCGTTGAATGTTGGTGACTTAATAATAATTAATAATGTTAAACAAACAATTTCTATGTTGATTATTAGTTGTGAATATGCGATTTAAATATTAATTGTGAAATTTATCGCATAATGTGGAAACGTGTGTGTTTAATCCGTTTGTTTTGTATCTAGTAAAGATAATGCATATGGTTATTATTGTTAGTTTATATGCTTAGTATTTTAAGTTTAAACCTTTTAAAAAGTAATTAAAAGCCTAGTTTTAATAAAATACAAATTATAAGGGTTAAAAGGGTAATTATGGATTATTAAATAAAACAAAACACAAAATCCCAACCCTAATACCCCCCCTACGGCCGCGACCTGCACTCTCTCCCTCTCCCCTTGCGAAATTAGACCAAATCCAAGCATCAAGCATCGAATTTGATTAGTTCCAAGTGGTTTTAACGTGTAGCAAGCATCAAATCTTGCCCATTAAGCGAATTAAAGGTTGGTTTTGTGTTTTTCATGCATTTTTATGAAGTGGCCGAAACCCTAATTCAAAATTGATGATGTGGAGGTCGATTCTTGATTGTTTGATGATGTTAATATGTTAGTTAGATTGTATAGATGTTAGTTAACGTTGATGTTGGATCTTATATGCCCAAGACACATACAAGATTGATGTGGTTAGTACGTCATGATCCAAGTCGGGTCATACCCAATAACAAGCTAGGCAAACACCGATAAATATTTATTTGCTGATATGATCAAGCAAATAAATATTGACACCAATTTAGAAAATGGATTTTCTGAAATTATTGCATTTGAGATAGAACAAACTATATGGATGTTTTGTTCATGAGATATCATTTATATTATTATTTAAATTAGTTAAATAACAGTAAGTAAAAGTGTGATTAGGTTATAAAATTAAAAGGGGTTTAATTTTATAAACTTGTAACTTCTAATTAAAAGTGAAAATTTTAAAATGGTGGGAAACCATTTCAAAATCTCGGCCGCCCTCTTTGGTGTCTTGGGATTCCTTGTCTTGTTTTAATACAAGACTTTAATCACTTGGAAGGAACACTCAACCACACTCTCTCTCTCATACATGCAAGAACTCTTTCTTCTCCAATTTTGCTCTCCTCATATCCACGGATCTAGAGCTTGATAAAGAAGGTTTTGGGTGTTAACTTCCTAACTAGTTTGGTGCTTTGCAAGAGCTTGTGGGTATACAAGCTTGAGGTCTTCTCTTTTGAAGACTAGACATTCAAGAAACATCATCTCCCTCCTCTCATCCGTATCTAACTTCCTTGTTCAAGAAAGGTAGTATTCATGTACATCCTATGGTTGGTTTTGATAGCACTTCTTTTCACATATATATGATCCTTGTTCTTGGGTTTGTTTTCTTGAACATATAAATGTTTATTTTCAGAATATAAAACAAGTTTTAAACCCCTTATATCCGCTGCGTTTTTTTGTTTAAATGGTTAAACATCTTTGTTAAAACTTGTAAAAACCCAACAATGGCATCTAGAGCCGGTTATGTGGAAAACTTGCTTCAAAAGTCCTAGAAAAGTTAGTTTTGTTGGACTTTTTCAACCCATTAGGGGCTGTTTTGTTGTGGATGAATGAATCCCTTATCTTTCAAAGTTTTATCTTACATGCTTTAGAATAAACCTTGAAAGATTAACATCAAGAGGTTGATTGTTTTGTTTGGTCTAAACCCTAAAGTTTGGGTTTATGTTGGCCGAAACTTTAAGGGTTAAAAGGGAGTTCATGGTTGTTCTTGGATGTTGTATTTAATACATATTTTGGTGCATAACATAGCCTTGACCTAATGTGTTTTGGATTTGGATGAATGTGATTGTCATGTTTGGTTTTATTCATTAAAGGGTTGTAATAATAATTTTGGTGTTTGTATCTTTTGGGTTGTAATTTATTTATTCATTGGTTATGTAATAAATAGATTAGGTGCATTTCTTTTATTAGAAAAATTGTATTAGGATATGATTTTTGTAAAAGAAGATGCACAAGTTGGAGACTCAAGGGAAGATACAAAGGAAGAACTCAAAAGACATGGACACTTGAAGCATTTGGATGCGGATTCGAGTGGGAGTTCTTGGACACATTTTAATGTGTCATTATTAACCCTTAGGAAGACCAAATGACAACACTTGTGATGGCAAACAAGTGTGGTCACCTTAGTGGCTATGGTTATGCACTTATGATTGAATGGTTGTGCTTGTTTGGTTGTTTTGTTTTATGTTGGATGTTTGATATATGGATATGCATAACAAACAAATTTATAAACATAACAAGCTGAAAAATAATGGTTCTTAATCATTAAGTGGTTAATAAAATGTTATTAAAAGGATTAATGATTTTAAATAAAAGGGGTTTTATTAAAAGAACCATAGGGTACCATGTATTTGAAAGCATGCAAATACAAGGTACATAGAGTTTTCTAAACTAGAATTATGAAAACTTAAAATGTCTTTTGAAAACAAGTTTATCACCATCCTTTTACACAACACTTGAGTTACTTGAAAACTCTTAATGGGATAAAGGTCACCAAACCATTTTGAGGGAACTTGTGATTTGAGGTGGGAATGCCATATTTGTGGGATAAAGATCACCTAACTACTTATATTGGTAAACTCACATATGTGTGTAAGTAGGGTAACTTGATTTCCAAACCATGTTAAATGGATCACCTACAATGTGGTTTACAAAAGGTGTTGATGGGATTAACATGCCGACTATACATATGATGTTTAAGTCGATCCCATACCTCTAGAAGTTGCAAAGGGTTGCAATTGTCAAACGTTGACTACCTTGTTAATTTAAATAATGGGATAAGGTCACCTAACCACTATTTAAATGTAACGTTGGATTCTAGAATTTTATTTTGTGTATGACACATAAAAGGTATTTATAATTAATTATGATAATATCTTAAATACTAAAATTGAACCTTGTTAAATTTTGTAGATGGCCACCAACCACAATGAAAATAATGATATTCCATCCGCTCATACCCTATCACTAAGAACCATTCTCCAAAAGGAGCGTCTAAACCATAACAATTTCATTGATTGGTTTTGAAACTTGAGAATTGTTCTCAAGCAAGAGAAATGGTCATATATCTTAGACGATCCGATTCCCGATGAACCTAATGAGGAAGATGAAGAGGCCTACATGAATTGGGTGAAATACACTGAGGACTCGGTCCAAGTGTCTTGCCTCATGTTGGCAAGTATGACTCCGGATCTCCAAAAGGAGTATGAACATCACAGAGCATATGACATGATAACCCAGTTGAAGGAAACGTTCCAACAACAAGCAAGGGTAGAGCGCTTCGAAACGGTTCGAGCACTTCATGCATGTCGTATGGATGATACCCAATCGGTCTCGTCTTATGTACTTAAGATGAAGAGCCACATAGACCGTCTCGAAAGGCTGAATTGTCCCATCTCGAAAGAGTTGGCTACAGATTTGATCCTCAACTCTTTGTCAAAAAGGTTTGACAATCTTGTTATGAATTATAACATGAACGGTTGGGACAAGAACATAACTGAGCTTCACTCTATGCTCAAAACAGCCGAGGCGGCCATGGGTAAAAGGAGTTTACCCGTTCTCACCATCAATGAAGGTGGGAACAAGAAGAGGCCTCACCCCGCATCCAAGGCAAGTGTTGCCAAAGGTAAAGGGTACGTTGGGAGAAAGGGAAAGGGAGTGGTAAAAGTGCCACCACCAAAACCAGCGGAGAAGAAGCAAAAGGTTGCTTCGGATGACCCATGCTTTAAGTGTGGGGAGATAGGACATTAGGCAAGAAATTGTCCTGTCCATCTCAAAGAGTTGAAAGCTAAGAGGGATGCCGGGCAGACCTCAGGTACAATTTTCATGATTCATATTGATCTAAATATAATATCCTCTAACACATGGGTATTGGATACCGGATGTGGGACTCACATTTGCAATTTGTTGCAGGGGTTCAAAAGAAGTAAAGACTTCAAGAAAGGGGATGTTAGCCTCTACATGGGCAATGGGGAAAAAGTTCAAGTTGAAGCCCGAGGGGACTACATCCTGAAGCTTCCAAATGGTTTGGAAGCAATTTTGAACAATGTTTTGTATGCTCCTAGTTTGACTAGGAACATTATTTAGTTGCCCAATTAAGACAATATGGTTATGTTTTGATGTTTATTGAAAATGAAATTCATGTTTCTTTAAATAACATCTTTTATTTTGAAGCTACTCCTATTAATGGTATTTATGAATTGGTTCGTGAAAACACATTATATGATAGCTCGTTGTACCAAACCACCACCAAGAAGCTCAAATTAGATTTGAGTGACACCTATCTTTGGCATTGCCGTCTTGGTCATATAAACAAGAAGCGCATACAAACACTTCAAAAGAATGGTCTTTTAAAAGCAAGTGAATATGATTCATTTGATGTATGTGAATCTTGTTTACAAGGCAAAATGACTAAGCACCTTTTAGTGGCAAAACCGAAAGGGCAAAAGATTTATTAGGTATCATACATTCGGATGTATATGGTCCTTTTAAGCCAATGACTAGGTATAATGAAAGATACTTCATTACCTTCACCGACGACTATAGTAGGTATGGGTATGTGTACTTGTTAAGACACAAAGATGAAGCTTTTGAAATGTTCAAAACCTTCCAAAATGAAGTAGAAAATCAACTCAACAAATCAATAAAAATTCTCCGCACCGACAGAGGAGGTGAATACCTGAGTGATGCTTTTAGAGATCATCTTATAAGTTGTGGGATTATCTCACAACTATCTCCACCTGGAACACCATAACACAATGATGTGTTCGAAAGGAGAAATTGAACTCTATTAGATATGGTTCGATCTATGATGGCTGGAAGCTCATTGCCTCTATCATTTTGGGGTTTCGCTTTGCTCTCTGCGGCCCGTATTTTGAATATGGCCCCAACCAAGAAAGTGGAAAAGACACCTTTTGAAATATGGCATGGAAGGGTTCCATCTCTATCATATTTAAAGGTGTGGGGATGTGAGTCTTATGTAAAGACTCCCACCTCAAAAAAGTTAGAAAGTCATTCCACTAAGTGTATTATTATTGGATATCCTAGAGATTCTATGAGATATTATTTCTATGATCCATTGGAAAAAGGAGTTTGTTGCCAAGAAGGGTGAGTTCTTGGAAGCCAAGTTCCTTATGGAAGGAGCTAGCAGTAGAACAGTGGATCTTGAGGAGGATCAAGAACCACAACCCGATACACGTTTGGTTGACACTAGCACTCAACATGAGGATGTTGAGAATGATCAAATGGTTGATCAATACACACAAAACGTTCGCAAATCTGGTAGAACTAGTAATCCACCTGAAAGATATGGATTTTTCATGGATGGGTGCTATGTGGTTGATTCCGATGAACCAATCACATACCATGATGCAGTGTCCAATTTGGATTGTGACAAATGGCTTGAAGCCATGAATGTTGAGATGCAATCCATGTATGACAACCAAGTGTGGGACTTGGTTGTACCACCTCTTAGCTCCAAGGTAGTTGGAAGTAAGTGGGTTTTCAAGAAGAAAACCGATATGCATGGAAACTTGGATACTTATAAAGCTAGACTTGTAGCAAAAGGTTTCACTCAAACTCAAGGGGTTGATTATGATAAGACTTTTTCGCCGGTTGCAATGCTAAAGTCTATTAGGATATTATTTGCCATAGCTGCTCATTATGATTATGAGATTTGGCAAATGGATGTCAAAACCGCTTTTCTAAATGGATATCTTGAGGAAGATGTCTATATGGTTCAGCCTGAAGGTTTTGTCGACCCAAAACATCCTAACAAAGTATGCAAGTTAAAGAAATCAATCTATGGATTGAAGCAAGCGTCAAGAAGTTGGAATCATCATTTTGATGAAGAGGTAATTAAATTTGGGTTCATCAAAAACGCTGATGAGGCTTGTGTGTATAAAAAGGCTAGTGGGAGCATCATCACTTTCCTAGTATTGTATGTCGATGACATCCTACTATTTAGAAATGACATTCCAACCTTGGAAGGTGTAAAAACCTGGCTTGGAAGCTGTTTTTCCATTAAGGATCTTGGTGAAGCCGTCTACATTTTGGGAATAAAGATCTATAGGGATAGATCAAGGCGGTTGATAGCTTTAAAACAAAGTGAATACATTGATAAGATCTTGAAAAGGTTCAAGATGGAGAACTCTAAGAAAGGTACGGTACCTATTCAAAGAGGAACGATATTGAGTACGACTCAATGTCCAAGCTCAAAGGATGAGCAAGATAAAATGAAGGAAATCCCGTATGCATCTGCTATAGGATCCATCATGTATGCAATGATATGCACTAGGCCGGACGTGTCATGCGCTTTGAGCATGACAAGCCGATACCAGCAAAATCCTGGAACTAGTCATTGGATGGCTGTTAAGAACATACATAAGTACCTAAGGAGGACTAAAGATATGTTCCTAATCTATGGATCCGGTGAGGAGGAACTCGTGGTAAAAGGTTACACGGATGCGAGTTTCCAAACTGATCGCGATGACTCACGATCACAATCGGGATACATTTTCATCCTAAATGGAGGAGCTGTCTCTTGGAAGAGCTCTAAACAAGATGTGGTGGCATTATCAACTACAGAGTCAGAATACATCGCCGCTTCATTAGCAGCTCAAGAAGCTGCATGGTTGAAGAAATTCATTGCCGATCTAGGGGTTGTCCCTTCCATTCAGGACCCCCTAGAAATTCTTTCTGATAATGAGGGTGCGATTGCTCAAATCAAGGAACCCCGTGCACATCAAAAGACTAGGCACATTGAGTGGAGATTCAACTACATAAGGGATGAAGTTGAAAAGGGAAAGATATGTATTCACAAAGTTCACACGGATCAAAACATTGCGGATCCACTCACGAAGCTCCTTGAAAAGGCAAAGCATGAAGGTCATACTTGTGCCATGGGACTTCGATATTCTAGTGACTAGATTTGATCTTATAATTTTGTATTTGGATATTGGAACCTTTTATTATTTGAATGAATTATTTGGTTATAATGCTTCAACTAACGTTCCAATTCTGCATGTTTAATCCATGAGTAAATCATTTACTCTAAACGTCCGTAGTCGTTCATACCTGTGGGAACAAGTATGAGGGTAAGACTATTATGAACTTGGATTGGTGGATATTCATATGGATGAATATATAGCAAAGGGTTGCTGCCAAAGTTCATAGATATTTGTGGGATACAAATATTGGACTGACCCGCATCTCAAATATTACTACATGGAATCTTCTTGATTGATCATAAGTAAATCTGAGTAAAGGCGAATATCATTTGGTATCCTCTGACCTGAGATACATATTGGGTCTTGATATTCACCGGGTATTATACTTTGACTTAGTTCTTCGCTGTTCAGAAACACGGTAGTACATAAGACTAAATTCAGGTATAGCACGAGGTGATTGTAAGAGACGTATGTAATCAAGATGGGATTTGTCCCTCTTATTCGTTGAGAGTAAGATGTCTAAGGCCTGTTTAAGTTAAGTCAATGGAGAATGATCATTCTATGTATCTAAGAGTTAACATGACATCTGTGACAAAAGGATAGATGATTTATTCACCTAAAACATTTTCGAGTAAGATACTTGAAGGGGATGATGTTATTGAATGGCTCTTAGTCATACGTATTAAGGGTAGTGAACCGTTGTTAGGCGGTATTTACTGCTTGCATCAATCTTCTATGAATCTTGTGCAAGTGGGAGATTGTTGGATCTTATATGCCCAAGACACATACAAGATTGATGTGGTTAGTACGTCATGATCCAAGTCGGGTCATACCCAATAACAAGCTAGGCAAACACCGATAAATATTTATTTGCTGATATGATCAAGCAAATAAATATTGACACCAATTTAGAAAATGGGTTTTTTAAAATTATTGCATTTGAGATAGGACAAACTATATGGATGTTTTGTTCATGAGATATCATTTATATTGTTATTTAAATTAGTTAAATAACAATAAGTAAAAGTGTGATCTGGTTATAAAATTAAAAGGGGTTTAATTTTATAAACTTGTAACTTCTAATTAAAAGTGAAAATTTTAAAATGGTGGGAAACCATTTCAAAATCTCGGCCGCCCTCTTTGGTGTCTTGGGATTCCTTGTCTTGTTTTAATACAAGACTTTAATCACTTGGAATGAACACTCAACCACACTCTCTCTCTCATACATGCAAGAACTCTTTCTTCTCCAATTTTGCTCTCCTCATATCCATGGATCTAGAGCTTGATAAAGAAGGTTTTGGGTGTTAACTTCCTAACTAGTTTGGTGCTTTGCAAGAGCTTGTGGGTATACAAGCTTGAGGTCTTATCTTTTGAAGACTAGACATTCAAGAAACATCATCTCCCTCCTCTCATCCGTATCTAACTTCCTTGTTCAAGAAAGGTAGTATTCATGTACATCCTATGGTTGGTTTTGATAGCACTTCTTTTCACATATATATGATCCTTGTTCTTGGGTTTGTTTTCTTGAACATATAAATGTTTATTTTCAGAATATAAAACAAGTTTTAAACCCCTTATATCCGCTGCGTTTTGTTGTTTAAATGGTTAAACATCTTTGTTAAAACTTGTAAAAACCCAACAGTTGATTATGCAAGAAAGTTGCGATTTTGATGCGTTGTTCATAGGTTACTAATAATAGTAACATTATTTGCAAGAATATGGTGATTTGATGATGAATTGATGTGGTTAATGTGTTTGCGATGATGATTGGGTGTTAGATTGATGATATGAATGTTGGAAATCCAAGAATGAATGTTGTAGTTCATGTCTTACTAAAAGTAGTAACTTTTGGTTAGAAAGATTGATGAATTTTTATGATTAGATGTTTTTGATCATGTCTAGATGTTAACATGAGCTTGAATTGGTATATTAGTAATGAATTCATGAATGTATTGGGTGTTTGATAGATTTTGGGATGTGCTTTCCCAAAAGGGAAACTTTATTTGCACAAATTCTTTAATATGATGGTTTGAGTATGTTTGGGACATTAGGATCATGCTAGTATGTTCATGGATGGTTTCTAAGGTAGTAGAATGTATTGTTTGGGTGTATGAATGTTTATTGGGTTAATTGGTAGGTTTGGCCTGTTTGTGGGATTACATGGATATGGGTCATAGGGGTTATGATAGGCTATTGTTTGGATTGTAGTTGATCATGGTTGAACATCTTGGGTGATAAGAATTCTGTTAAATGGTATGTTGATGGTCATCGCACACTGGAACTTTTCGCTTCTTTTGAACTTTTCGCATGCGAAAAGTTCATTTTTCCCTAAATTTTGAAAATTGTTTTTCAACTTTTTAACTTTTCAGATTCAGTTATCTTATTAAGCCATTTGATTTATTATAAAAAATGATTATGTTTAACTAAGTATTTACACTTTATTCAAATGTGACATCCGGTAATTTTTCGTTACCAAACTCCGTTAGTTCCGTTAGGTCTTGCATACACGTGTCGTGAACACACACTAGTTGTCGTTGAACGTTGGTGACTTAATAATAACTAAAAATGATTATCTAATAATAACTTAATTAATAATGTTGATTATTAATTCGTGGTTATGTGCTTCATGAATTATAAGTATTATTTGTGAATGTTACCTTGTAACGTGTCAACATGTTATATTTATTTCATGTGTTGTGTGATTAGTGGAAAATATATATGATTAATATTGTTGGTTAAAAATACTTGTATTTTGTATTTAAAGTTGTTAAAAATGCTAAAAATATTAACTTTTACAAAAGGTGATTAAGGAGGGTTACTTTGTAATTAACACAAACTAAAAAGTTACCAAAAATTAAACCCTAATCCCCCACCCTCCCCAAATATGGCCGCGACCTCTCGCACACACACCCACACTTCGATTTTGATCAAGAACAACAATCAAGCATCGATTTTGATTAGTTCCAAGTGATTCCAACGTGTAGCAAGCATCAATTCTTGATTTCTACGTGATTAAAGGTTAGATTTTGATTGGTTTTCATGGGTTTTTTAATTTTGGCCGAACCCTAGTTCGATTTTCATGGAATAAGTCTAAATTGATGATGATTTGATGATGATATGATGTTAGTATGTTGTATGAATGTTAATCTATGTAGATTATGCAAGAAATCCATGGTTTTTGTCATCTAGTTCATACATTGCCAAAAATGGAAACTTTTATTCATGAGAATTCATGTTTTGATGAATTGTTGATGTTAAATGGATGATTTTTAATGCTATGAACTAGATTAGGTATAATATTGATGAATCTATGATTGAAATTGAGTGGTTGTTCATACCTTACTATTAATAGTAACTTTTATACATGAGATTGATGAATTATGATGAATTGCTGATGTTTATCATGTTTAGATGATTGCTATGAACTTGATTAGGTATAAAGTTGATAAATTTTAGAATGAATTGGATGTTAGATTTGGTTTTGGGTGCTACTTTTCCGAAAGGGAAACTTTATATATATAGATCATTGGATATTGTTAATTGAGCATGTTTATGATGTTAGGATCATGTTAGAATGTTTGTTGATGATGTCTAAGGTGGTAGATTGTGTTGTTTGGGTTGTATGAATACTTGATGCACAACTTTGGAAATTTAGGCTCTTATGGAATATACATGATAATAGATGGTGTATGATGAGCTTTATAGTACTTAAGGGTTTGTAATGTGGCATACGTGAATAACTTGTGTGATAACCATGTATGATGGATTGCTATACTTGATCAAACAAGAATTTAACTTGACATGTCATCAACAGGTCAAACGGGTCAAACAGGTCAACTTGGTCAAATGAGTCTTGTTTTCCAAAACCTAGGGTCAATGTGGTTATTCAGCACTTAGGGTTGTTAAGTTTTCTGTGTACACGTACTTATGTACTTGTGTGTTCTAGGTAACCTTTGAAGGGTTTTCTTTCCACTCATCATTAGCTTTTACAATCATTTGTTTGCGGACCTGGTGAGGTCAATGCCCTACTTTTACTACTTCTCTTTTTGGGTGAGAAATCATACTTGTTTTTAAAATGCTTTACTGATATAACATGTGTTTGGTAAGACATAGTGGGTTATACCATAGAAAGTCCTCACACTTTCGGATCGTTAATTAAGGAATCTAGCGGGAAATTTTGGGTAGTACTACTTGGTCTGACAAGCCCCACCCGGGTGACCGGAAGTCAACGGGTGCAATATTGTCCTAAACGACTAAAAGCGTCACAACCTGGTATGCCGTGGCGGGAGGCAAACAGACAAACATAGTCGGCTTCGATCGCGAAATCACTATTGTTCTTTACTAATGAAATTAGACTAGCTATTTATTTCAATGCACTTGTTTATGTCTTTACTAACGCTACTGCTTATGATTGATTACAAACTCTTGAACTCACCAACCATCGAGTTGTGACATCCGGTAATTTTTCGTTACCAAACTCCGTTAGTTCCGTTAAGTCTTGCATACACGTGTAGTGAGCACGCACTAGTTGTCGTTGAACGTTGGTGACTTAATAATAATTAATGATGTTAAACAAACAATTTCTATGTTGATTATTAGTTGTGAATATGCGATTTAAATATTAATTGTGAATTTTATCGCGTAACGTGAAAACGTGTGTGTTTAATCCGTATGTTTTGTATCTAGTAAAGATAATTCATATGATTATTATTTTTAGTTTATATGCTTATTATTTTAAGTTTAAACCTTTTAAAAAGTAATTAAAAGCTTAGTTTTAATAAAATACAAATTATAAGGGTTAAAAGGGTAATTATGGATTATTAAATAAAACAAAACAAAAAATCCCAACCCTAATACCCCCCCTACGGCCGCGACCTGCACTCTCTCCCTCTCCCCTTGCAAAATTTGACCAAATCCAAGCATCAAGCATCGAATTTGATTAGTTCCAAGTGGTTTTAACGTGTAGCAAGCATCAAATCTTGCCCATTAAGCGAATTAAAGGTTGGTTTTGTGTTTTTCATGCATTTTTTTGAAGTGGCCGAAACCCTAATTCAAAATTGATGATGTGGAGGTTGATTCTTGATTGTTTGATGATGTTAATATGTTAGTTAGATTGTATAGACGTTAGTTAACGTTGATTATGCAAGAAACTTGCGATTTTGATGCGTTGTTCATAGGTTATTAATAATAGTAACATTATTTGCAAGAATATGGTGATTTGATGATGAATTGATGTGGTTAATGTGTTTGCGATGATGATTGGGTGTTAGATTGATGATATGAATGTTGGAAATCCAAGAATGAATGTTGTAGTTCATGTCTTACTAAAAGTAGTAACTTTTGGTTAGAAAGATTGATGAATTTTTATAATTAGATGTTTTTGATCATGTCTAGATGTTAACATGAGCTTGAATTGGTATATTAGTAATGAATTCATGAATGTATTGGGTGTTTGATAGATTTTGGGATGTGCTTTCCCAAAAGGGAAACTTTATTTGCACAAATTCTTTAATATGATGGTTTGAGTATGTTTGGGACATTAGGATCATGCTAGTATGTTCATGGATGGTTTCTAAGGTAGTAGAATGTATTGTTTGGGTGTATGAATGTTTATTGGGTTAATTGGTAGGTTTGGCCTGTTTGTGGGATTACATGGATATGGGTCATAGGGGTTATGATAGGCTATTGTTTGGATTGTAGTTGATCATGGTTGAACATCTTGGGTGATAAGAATTCTGTTAAATGGTATGTTGATGGTCATCGCACACTGGAACTTTTCGCTTCTTTTGAACTTTTCGCATGCGAAAAGTTCATTTTTCCCTAAATTTTGAAAATTGTTTTTCAACTTTTTAACTTTTCAGATTCAGTTATCTTATTAAGCCATTTGATTTATTATAAAAAATGATTATGTTTAACTAAGTATTTACACTTTATTCAAATGTGACATCCGGTAATTTTTCGTTACCAAACTCCGTTAGTTCCGTTAGGTCTTGCATACACGTGTCGTGAACACACACTAGTTGTCGTTGAACGTTGGTGACTTAATAATAACTAAAAATGATTATCTAATAATAACTTAATTAATAATGTTGATTATTAATTCGTGGTTATGTGCTTCATGAATTATAAGTATTATTTGTGAATGTTACCTTGTAACGTGTCAACATGTTATATTTATTTCATGTGTTGTGTGATTAGTGGAAAATATATATGATTAATATTGTTGGTTAAAAATACTTGTATTTTGTATTTAAAGTTGTTAAAAATGCTAAAAATATTAACTTTTACAAAAGGTGATTAAGGAGGGTTACTTTGTAATTAACACAAACTAAAAAGTTACCAAAAATTAAACCCTAATCCCCCCACCCTCCCCAAATATGGCCGCGACCTCTCGCACACACACCCACACTTCGATTTTGATCAAGAACAACAATCAAGCATCGATTTTGATTAGTTCCAAGTGATTCCAACGTGTAGCAAGCATCAATTCTTGATTTATACGTGATTAAAGGTTAGATTTTGATTGGTTTTCATGGGTTTTTTAATTTTGGCCGAACCCTAGTTCGATTTTCATGGAATAAGTCTAAATTGATGATGATTTGATGATGATATGATGTTAGTATGTTGTATGAATGTTAATCTATGTAGATTATGCAAGAAATCCATGGTTTTTGTCATCTAGTTCATACATTGCCAAAAATGGAAACTTTTATTCATGAGAATTCATGTTTTGATGAATTGTTGATGTTAAATGGATGATTTTTAATGCTATGAACTAGATTAGGTATAATATTGATGAATCTATGATTGAAATTGAGTGGTTTTTCATACCTTACTATTAATAGTAACTTTTATACATGAGATTGATGAATTATGATGAATTGCTGATGTTTATCATGTTTAGATGATTGCTATGAACTTGATTAGGTATAAAGTTGATAAATTTTAGAATGAATTGGATGTTAGATTTGGTTTTGGGTGCTACTTTTCCGAAAGGGAAACTTTATATATATAGATCATTGGATATTGTTAATTGAGCATGTTTATGATGTTAGGATCATGTTAGAATGTTTGTTGATGATGTCTAAGGTGGTAGATTGTGTTGTTTGGGTTGTATGAATACTTGATGCACAACTTTGGAAATTTAGGCTCTTATGGAATATACATGATAATAGATGGTGTATGATGAGCTTTATAGTACTTAAGGGTTTGTAATGTGGCATACTTGAATAACTTGTGTGATAACCATGTATGATGGATTGCTATACTTGATCAAACAAGAATTTAACTTGACATGTCATCAACAGTCAAACGGGTCAAACGGGTCAACTTGGTCAAATGAGTCTTGTTTTCCAAAACCTAGGGTCAATGTGGTTATTCAGCACTTAGGGTTGTTAAGTTTTCTGTGTACACGTACTTATGTACTTGTGTGTTCTAGGTAACCTTTGAAGGGTTTTCTTTCCACTCATCATTAGCTTTTACAATCATTTGTTTGCGGACCTGGTGAGGTCAATGCCCTACTTTTACTACTTCTCTTTTTGGGTGAGAAATCATACTTGTTTTTAAAATGCTTTACTGATATAACATGTGTTTGGTAAGACATAGTGGGTTATACCATAGAAAGTCCTCACACTTTCGGATCGTTAATTAAGGAACCTAGCGGGAAATTTTGGGTAGTACTACTTGGTCTGACAAGTCCCACCCGGGTGACCGGAAGTCAACGGGTGCAATATTGTCCTAAACGACTAAAAGCGTCACGACCTGGTATGCCGTGGCGGGAGGCAAACAGACAAACATAGTCAGCTTCGATCGCGAAATCACTATTGTTCTTTACTAATGAAATTAGACTAGCTATTTATTTCAATGCACTTGTTACCAAACTCCGTTAGTTCCGTTAGTCTTGCATACACGTGTAGTGAGCACGCACTAGTTGTCGTTGAACGTTGGTGACTTAATAATAATTAATGATGTTAAACAAACAATTTCTATGTTGATTATTAGTTGTGAATATGCGATTTAAATATTAATTGTGAATTTTATCGCGTAACGTGAAAACGTGTGTGTTTAATCCGTATGTTTTGTATCTAGTAAAGATAATTCATATGATTATTATTTTTAGTTTATATGCTTATTATTTTAAGTTTAAACCTTTTAAAAAGTAATTAAAAGCTTAGTTTTAATAAAATACAAATTATAAGGGTTAAAAGGATAATTATGGATTATTAAATAAAACAAAACAAAAAATCCCAACCCTAATACCCCCCCTACGGCCGCGACCTGCACTCTCTCCTCTCCCCTTGCAAAATTTGACCAAATCCAAGCATCAAGCATCGAATTTGATTAGTTCCAAGTGGTTTTAACGTGTAGCAAGCATCAAATCTTGCCCATTAAGCGAATTAAAGGTTGGTTTTGTGTTTTTCATGCATTTTTTTGAAGTGGCCGAAACCCTAATTCAAAATTGATGATGTGGAGGTTGATTCTTGATTGTTTGATGATGTTAATATGTTAGTTAGATTGTATAGACGTTAGTTAACGTTGATTATGCAAGAAACTTGCGATTTTGATGCGTTGTTCATAGGTTATTAATAATAGTAACTTTATTTGCTTGAATATGGTGATTTGATGATGAATTGATGTGGTTAATGTGTTTGAGATGATGATTGGGTGTTAGATTGATGATATGAATGTTGGAAATCCAAGAATGAATGTTGTAGTTCATGTCTTACTAAAAGTAGTAACTTTTGGTTAGAAAGAATGATGAATTATGATGATTGGATGTTTTTGATCATGTCTAGATGTTAACATGTGCTTGAATTGGTATATTAGTAATGAATTCATGAATGTATTGGGTGTTTGATAGATTTTGGGATGTGCTTTCCCAAAAGGGAAACTTTATTTGCACAAATTCTTTAATATGATGGTTTGAGTATGTTTGGGACATTAGGATCATGCTAGTATGTTCATGGATGGTTTCTAAGGTAGTAGAATGTATTGTTTGGGTGTATGAATGTTTATTGGGTTAATTGGTAGGTTTGGCCTGTTTATGGGATTACATGGATATGGGTCATAGGGGTTATGATAGGCTATTGTTTGGATTGTAGTTGATCATGGTTGAACATCTTGGGTGATAACAATTCTGTTAAATGGTATGTTGATGGTCATCATACACGTGTGCGAATCTGAGGCCCCTACTTAGTACGATTGGCAGGGTTTAGGGTGTGAAGTCGTGAGTGGCTCTACATGGCATGCCGTGCATGATTTGATTCTATGTATGATGCATTGGTTGTGTTGTAACTATGTTGAACATGATAATTGTTTGAGATTCGCATAACTTGTATGGGAATCTGGTTGTATGATGATCTAGTTAGTAAATGTGATTAATGAAGTGTCATATGTGATCAGTTTGTATGTAAATCATGTGTGATGTATTGTTATGCGTGTTTGAATGGAATTTCACCTATAATGTCACCAACGGGTCAAACGGGTCAACTGGGTCAAATGTGTCTTGTCTTCTAAAACCTTGAGTTCTTTGGTTTGTAGAGCACTTAGGGTTTCATTATGATTCTGTGTACACGTACTTATGTACTCATGTATTCTAGGTGACCTCTGAGGGTTGTCTATCCACTCTTTCTTGTCAAGTTAAGCCTTCAGTAATTTCTTACGCGCATCAGGTGAGTTCATGCCCCACTCTTTTTACATAATCTCTTTTGGGGGAGATAGCATACTGTTTTTACAAACGCTTTATTTATATGAGTTGTGTATAGTATAATATAGTGCTGATTACCATGGAAAGTCCTCACACTTTCAAGTTGTTAATAATGATTTAGCGGGGAAATTTTGGGTAGTACTACTGGGTCTGACGAGCCCCACCTGTGCGACTCGAGGTCAAACGGGTGCAATTTTGTCCTAACGAACATTGTCATGACCTGGTATGTCATGGCAGGAGGCAACAAACGTAACATAGTCAGTTTCAATCGCAAAATCGCTATGATTATTACTATTTGTTTATAGACTAGCTATCTATTACAATACACTTCTTATATTGTGCAACTGTTATTGATTTATGTTTAATGCAAACTCTTGAACTCACCAACCATTGTGTTGACTCTTTAGTATGCTATTCTCAGGTTAAGGTTGATATTGCCTAGGAGCACATTACACGGGTCAGCATCATGGTGTTGTCAGCATGTTATGAAACAATGTTTTTTTGGGATTATGTTTGTTTAAACTTTATGCTTTGGTTTTGCATAATACTTGGGCGCATTTGTTTGCGCATTTTAAATCATGATACATTGTTTTGGTTTTTCTGGTTTATTTAATGCTTCCGCAGTATTTAAAGTTAAACTTTGATTTTGATGGTTTGTATATATAGAGTCATTCTGCGTAACTAATGACTGAGACCCTGGTATGTCACGCGCCTCGCGGTAAAACCCTGCACGCGGATTTTGAGGGTGTGACACGAGTTGACACTTTTAGTATGCTTTTCTCAGGTTGTTCCTAGCAGCTGCCCATAGGAGCACGCACGTGTCAAGCATGCTTTGTTCAAACTTTGTTTACTTTTAATCTAGCATTTACTTACATATTTTGGTTTGGACGCGTGTTTTGCGCAGTTTACATTTAGTACCTTGTGTTTGGGTTATTTACAAAACGCTTCCGCAATCAGTTTTATGTTTTAAACTATGATTTGTTTTAAAGGTTGCATATAGTGTCATTTTGAGTAACTAATGACTGAGATCCTGGTTTGTTCACATGCCTCGCGGTAAAACCCCGCACGTGGAATTTGAGGGTGTGACATCAAACACCCTTAATTTTTGTAAAATGTTATAAAATTGAAATAGGTAAGGAAAAGACGTATTTAACATAAAGAACAATTTGACACACTATTATACTATTTACTTAATTATTTTTGATAAATTTTCAAGTATACGATCATATTTCTTAGAAATCGATCACTAACATCATCCAACGTTATTATAAATGACACTGGTTATGTTGATTGTCAATATATTGTGTTCATGTTAAACTTAGACTTTAAGTTTTACTTAGACACATAAACTGTGATATTTATTATGTTTTGATCATATTATATGAAATCTGTGCGTCCCACAATCAAAAATCCTATAGAACCTTATCCGGCTTCAAGACACTTTCGAGATTTTAAGTTACCCCAATTTGACTTAAACCTTTCATTTCTGACCGGCTTTCTCAATTATTTTCTTAGATAATATCTATTTGCAGCATAACTAGCATGAGAAACATTTCTGAACATAGAATATTAACAAACTGTAGGACTTATTAACTGCCATTCGGACTTATGTTGTGCCCTCGCAAGATGTTTAGGACTTATATGCCAATTCGGACTTACATGTCCCATCTTTTGATTTTGCCTCCTGTGTTAGAACATATTCTTAAAGAAGAAAATATTATCATATAGTATGTATGTCTATGACATATCTTTTATTACTGTGCTCATTGGCATCTTTTATTCCTAAATGGCCTTTTGGCTTCTTTTTGCTCCTTTTGTTTGTTTTTCTCTTTTGTATTTTTGTTTTCATTTACACATATTTTTATATTTTGATTTTTACATATATATACAGTATTTGAAAGAAACTAGATCAGAAAGTAACTGGCTTTAGTATGACTAGACTGTAACTCTCAGTCTGTTTTAAAATGAAATCGGTGTTACCACAAAACCTTGATGAGTTACCCACTTTAGTCATAGAAGATTACTTTCAGTGCATCATAGAACATAGTGTTTTTAATTCTTGAATGTCAAGCGTATTAACATATCAAAACATAATCCAAGTCAGTTTCTTTTAAGCCTTAGGATGTAACGAATCAAAATCAAGAAAAGTACTATCATTTCCTGTATAATCTTGAAAATTTAATTTTCTCAATTTTTGTAGAACAAAATCTAAATCTTTTTGTATTTTTCTTCAGACTATTTACTCCCCCAAAGAACAAAATTTTTTTTATTTAGAAATATTTTCAAATTTTATCCCCTTAAAATTGTGATTATCTAAAAAGAAAATAACAATTTTAACCAAAAACAAAGAAAAATATTTTGTGAAGGGTGTAAGTATAAGTGTTAACCAAAGTTAATTATTTCCCAAGATTGGACTAGAAAGTCAAATCGGGAATGATCAAATGCCTTAGTAAACAAATCAACAATGTTGTCATCTATAGAAACTGATTCCAAATGGATAAGTTTGCGTTCAAAGCAGTCACGAATAAAATGCATGCGGATGTCGATGTGTTTTGTCTTTGAATGTTGAATCGGATTCTTCACTCTGTTTAAAACTACACTATTGTCATAGAAAATTTTAGTGTCATAAAAATTAAGGCCATAATCAAGAAGTTGTTGCTGAATCCAAACAATCTGTGAACAACAACTTGATGCAGCCACATATTTAGCTTCTGTAGTTAAAGTGGATACTGTCTGCTGCTTCTGGTATTGCCATGAAATCAACCTGTTTCCAAGAAATTGACATCCATCAGTGGTTGATTTCCTGTCCAAGTTACATCCTGCATAATCACTGTCAGTATAAGCATATAAATTGAAATTGGAATTTTTAGGATACCAAAGGCCGAGTGTTGGTTGACCCTTGAGATATTTAAAAATCCGCTTGACAGCTTTCATGTGAGATTCCTTCGGATTACTTTGATAATGTGCACACTGACAAACATGAAACATGATATTCAGTCTGCTTGCAGTGAAATACATCAGAGAGCCAATCACTGATCGATACATATGTTGATTAACGTCTTCTCCGGTGAGATTAGGAGTCAAAGTGGGACGAGAAGACATAGGAGTAGAAGCTATCTTGGAGTCTTGAAATCTGTATTTATCTAGGATACTGTGAATATACCTTTCTTGATGTATCTGTATTCCCTTATCATCTTGTTTAACTTGAATGCCGAAGAAAAGCATCATTTCCCCAAGAGAACTCATCTCAAACTTCTTCTTCATGACCACTTCAAATTCCATGCACAAATCATCATTGTTAGATCCAAAGATAATATCATCGACATAAACTTGAACAAGAATAAGATCATCACCAGTCTTCAGTACAAATAAAGTTTGATCAATTGCACCCCATGTATAACCATTTGCAAGCAAATGTTTAGTGAGGGTGGCTTACCAAGCTCAAGGTGCTTGATGTAAGCCATAAAGTGCTTTGTCTAACTTGTAAACATAGTCAGGATGATCTGGATCTTCAAAACCTGGTGTTTGACAAACCTATGTTTCTTCTTTCATTTCAACATACAAGAATGTAGTTTTAACATCCATCTGATATACTGTGAAGTTTTTGTATGAAGCATATGCCAGAAAGATGCGTATATGTAAGGCCCCGTTTTCAGGACGCTTACAATTGGTCAATCAATGCATAAAACATTTAAAACACATCATTTTGCAGCGGAAATATAACTTTTCATTAATAATTAAAAGCGTGTCAAATTATCATATCATTTCATTTACAACCCAAAGATTGTATTAACACTATAACATTCTCAAAAAATATGGATGCCTGACTTGAACTATCCCCAGTAGCTTATGCATCCATGCCTGCAGCTCCTCAGCATCAACAATTACCTGCCAACTATTATGCATACAAAAGTCAGCGATGCTGAGTGAGTTCTAGTTTTATAATAAAATACTTTTCTTTACATTAAAACATTTCCTTTACTTCATACATGATCATACATACATCTAGATAACATCATTATTATTTTTCATCGTCGTTCATAATCATTCTTTTTTGTTCATTTCGAACTTTCATTATTATTTCTCTTTTCTTTATGGATCCTGCCATATGATATACCGCCATGTCATGCAAAAGCCTGTACTGTGCTGGGGTTTATAAATAAACCCCCACATCATGCAAAAGCCAACATAGTACCGGGGTACGCGACAAGGATTCCACCACAATTTGGTCAACCTCATATGGCAGGATCTAGGGAACATGTAATACTCTAGGGAGTCTAAGTTAGCCATATCTAGGGAACATGTAATACTCTAGGGAGTCTAAGTTAGCAAGAAGATTGGTATATACAAATTGAGAATACCTGAACTTGACCCCCCTAAACCATCCCATGGACTATGAAGGAGAGGTCTTTAAGAATCTGGTCCCATCCTCCATGCTTGTTGGATAAGCTGTGTATGACAACATGGAGGAGGTACTTCCATTAAGAGGAGACTTTCCCCTTCCTGATGGTCTTGACTGCGAAGTTACCCTCATAGCCTATCTGCTCAAAGGAGTGGTTGATTGCAGCTTTGGGAAAGGGCAAGTCACCTTCTACATAATCCAGCTAAAGATGTGTGTTTATGATGGCCGGAGTGATGAAGATTGTCCTCCCCTGCACTGTGGCAGATAGTTCCTTCTCCTCGTCCATGATGACCTCTTCGTAGGTCTACCAGAACTCCAACAAGTGAACCTTATAGAGAGGAGGATCAATGGTGAGAGAGGTGAAAAAGTTGGACAAAGAAAGGTAATGGCAAACCTCTGAGAAACCTGGATCTTTCTCAGAGTCTAATAGAGCAACCTGATTATGTTGCCTATGAAGATGCATGGAAAAATCAGGTTGGTTTCTGCGGTGAAGGTTGGCCATTTGAGGTAGCTTTACGATGAAGGAAGATAAGAACGAAGGCAGTTTGTGGGTGAAATTAGTTTAGAGAAATGCAGATGAAGAGGAGAGTGAGAAGAGGAGGAATTGTTGTGAGAATATATATGAAATGGATTTGAGACAAAGTTAAAGCAAAAGGATAAACTTTGAAATCCGGATGTCTGTCCCACCTCTGAAAAAGTGCCCAAAAAGGTAGTTTTCTTGGAAGTTGAAAATCTTCCGAAGATAATTTTGCTTCAGAAGTTTTGAGAAAAAAAGCTTCCGAAGCCAATTTGACTTCGGAAGATATTCTTAAGAATTATGAAAATTTGGCTTCGGAAGATATTTGTCCTTCAAATACATGCAAGTACTTAGAAGCATATTTAAGCTTCGGAAGATATTCTCAGAATTTCTTCCAAAGGTAAATTTTTTATAAGTAGTTATTTGATTTGAAGACATAAATTTCTTTCGAATGCAACTTGAAATCTTCCGAAGGAAAATATGTTTTGAAAAATTTTCAATCATCTAAAGAATATCATTAAAAATTTTCTTCCAAAATAAACTGGGCTTATGAAGGTGATAAAATAGACAACTTCGGACACACATGTTTTAGAAATAAAGTTGATTTAAGTTTTTAAGAAAATCTACACACAGTTAATCATCCTAATAGCTGATACAAGATATTTGAATCTCTGTTCATCAAAGGCCTTAGTGAACAGATCAGCATATTGTTCATTTGTGTAAACTTTGACTAGTTTGATTAATCCCTTCTCAAAGTTATCTCTAATTAAATGATACCTGATGTTGATGTGTTTGGTCCTGGAGAGCTGCACCGGATTCTATATAATAGAGATAGCGCTATTGTCGTCTATGTGGATAGGAGTCC
Source organism: Flaveria sonorensis (assembly GCA_025506505.1). Lineage (NCBI taxonomy): Eukaryota > Viridiplantae > Streptophyta > Magnoliopsida > Asterales > Asteraceae > Flaveria > Flaveria sonorensis. Next base: position 47,911,126 of record CM046437.1, on the reverse strand, counting down.
CTTTGAAGTTGAATCCATAGTCCAGCATCTGATTCTGAATCCAAAGCACTTGAACACAGCAGCTTACAGTAGTAATGTATTCTGCTTCAGCAATTGATGCAGAGACAGAGGATTGATTCTTCCATTGCCATAGGACAATCCTTCCACCAAGAAATTAACATCCCCCTTATGTAGACTTTGCAGTCATGTTGTAGCCACTATAGTCACTATCGGTATAAGCATATAGATTGAAGTCAAAACTCTTTGGATACCAAAGGCTAAGCTTGGGAGCACCTTTGAGGTATCTAAGAATCCTTTTGATAGCAACCAGGTGTGACATCTTGGGGTTTGCTTGATATCTTGCATAGATGCATGTGGCAAACATGATATCAGGCCTGCTGGCTGTAAGCTACATAAGAGACCCAATCATAGCCCTGTAAAGATGTTCATCCACACACTCCCCCTCAAGATCAGGTCCAAGGGAGTGGTTTCTGGCTATGGGTGTCTTAGTAACATGATAATCAGTCATGTTGAATCTTGTAAGTATGTCTTGTACATACTTTGACTGACTTATGAAGATGCCATTGTCAACTTTCTTCACTTGAATACCCAGAAAGAAATTGAGTTCCCCCGTGGCACTCATTTCAAATCTATTCTTCATCAGCCTCTCAAAGTCTTTATAGATCTTTGGATTAGTTGACCCGAAGATAATGTCATCCACATATACTTGAACCAGTATTAAATCATTCCCTGTTCCTTTGATGAAGAGAGTTCCATCTATTGTACCCCTCTTGTAACTATATTGACAGAGATACTGAGATAGTGTCTCATACCACTTTCTTGGGGCTTGGTACAACCTATAAAGAGCTTTATCAAGCTTGCTGACATAATCAGGATGATCTGGGTCTGCAAAGCTAGGTGGTTGTTTGATATACACCTATTCATCAATCACCCCATACAGAAAAGCACACTTGAAATCAAGTTTGTAGACCTTGAAATCCTTGGATACAATAAAAGCCAGGAATTTTCTTACAGCTTCAAGTCTTTCCACAGGAGAAAAAACATCTGTGTAATCAATTCCCTCTTCTTGTGTGTACCCTTGAATAACTAGTCTTGCCTTGTTCTTGATGACAAGTCCTCTATCATCTTTCTTGTTCCTAAACACCCACTTGGTTCCTATGGCAATCTTCCAATGAGGAAGAGGACATAGGTTCCAAACCTTCTATCTTTTGAATTGAAGCAGCTCCTCTTGCATTGCTTCAACCCAGCTTCCATTATTCAAAGCCTCATCAACTTTCTTTGGCCTACTTGGGACAAGAAGCAAGAGTGTAGACAAACATTTTTGCCATGGGTTTGTCCTCTTATTCTCACCCCTGTATCAATATTTCTAATGATGTTTGTGGTGGGGTGTGACTTGTGGATCCTTAGTTTAGGGATCACAGCAAGTTGATTGGAAAGATCCAAATTAGAGAAATTTAGATCTGGCAATAGAGTATCACCTACCACATCAGCACACTTATCAAGTGAGACTTAATCTAATGAGTGTGTGACATCATTTATGTTGTCTTCTATGGAGTGGTTATCAGTATCAAGAAATTCTTGATCACTGTCACCACCTCTATTTCCTCCTACATTTGAAGCTCCTTCACCTGAGTTTTGATCCTCTGAGCTGGAATTTGATGTCATCTCAGATGTATCAGCTGAATTTGTCATGTTCATGCTGATAGGATCTTCATTTACAGGGTTAGTCACCACTGGAGCTGTAGTAGTATTCTTGCTTAGTCTTCTCAGCTCAAATCTTAGGTTAGGATCTCCTGTTGATAGGTTACTTGTAAATCTTGAAAAATCCTCATAAGACTTGTCAAAACATTTGGTAACTAAATCAAGATCAAATGGCCAATCCAGACCATAACCTTTCACACTGGGAGTGTGCTCATTGAAGGTCACATTGGCTGCTCCTTAACTACTCTAGTTCTGAGATTGTATACTCTATAAGCCTTAGTTTGAGAAGAGTATCCAATAAAATGTCCATCTTCTGATTTCTTAGTAAACTTGGCTACCTGATCTTTGGTATTCAAGATGGTGCATGGACATCCAAATGACCTGAGGAAACCAATGAATGGTATCCTTTTATGCCACAACTCATACGGAGTTTTACCATGAGTCTTAACTACAAAAACTCGGTTCTGCATTTAGCAGGCTGTGTTAATAGCCTCTGCCCAATAGGTGATAGGCAGTTTAGAGTCAGACAACATGGTTCTTGCAGCCTCAATAAGTGTCCTGTTTCTCCTCTTAGCAACACCGTTTTACTGAGGAGTCCTTGGAGTAGTATATTGTCTTGTAATACCCTTTTCATCACAAAATGTATCAAGGATTTGGTTCTTAAATTCTGTTCCCTGATCACATCTTATAGTCTTGACCTTGTGATCTGATTGATTCTCAATTTTTAGAATGAAATTCTTCAAGATCTCAGGAGTCTCATCCTTAGTTCTAGGGAAAAAGACCCAAGTGAATCTTGTGAAATTATCTGTGATCACTAAACAATATGAGGTCCTTCCTAAACTCATTACACCGGTGAGGCCAAAGAGATCCATGTGTAATAAGTATAGGAGAGTAGTGATAGAGTTGCTTTTCTTTGGCTTGTCAGACAATTTGTGTTGTTTCCCTGTTGTTTCCCTTTCAGGCATGCAACACAATGATCATCACTTGTAAACTCTTTCTTTGGCATTTCAGTTACCAAATCATTCTTAATTAATTTATTCATGTTCATAAAGTTTACATGGTGCACTCTTTTATACCAGAGGAAAGACTCATCACTATTTGCTTTAGATAGAAAGTAAGAAACTTCTCCTGAAGGAGATGTTTCCTGCAAGTCCACCTTGTACATGTTCCCTTTCCTGGGGGCGCTGAGCAGGATATGCTCTTGAGGAATGATCACCCCAGGCTTGAGAACAATGCACTCATGCTCAGTAAAGAGCATGTTGTGTCTCTGATCACAAAATTAGGATACACTCAGTAGATTGCATCCAAGCTTTTTAACAAAATTTACCTTCTCAATGGTGAGCTTATCATTTGTGACCATGCCCCTTCTAGTGATGTAACCACTAGTATCTCCTCCAAAAGCAACTGGTCCTCCATCAATTTTCTCAAAACTGTTAAGCAGAGAACCATTACCAGTCATGTGCCTGGAACAGCCACTATCAATGATCCACACATTTCCCTTGGTCTTTAGCTGTTCTTGCACAAAACAAAGTGGTAGTTACACTTAAAAACTCAAGCCTCATTGGTCTTGGGCTTTACAAAGTGATCAGAAGACAATGTAACAGTAACTGATCCTATATTCAAGCTTTAAGGATCATTAGTTGCTGTTGATGAAGAACTTTCAGTCACCAGGTCTTTCTTCATCTTCCACACCATCTTCGGAAGATTGGACTTGACCTTCAACACCTCAAAAGTTTCAACAACTTTTGAAGTTTTAGAGACTGGACCTTCATAAGATCTTGCTTTCACTACAGCATGCTTTAGTACTTTGGAAGCATTTCTTTCTTCCGAGACCAAATTTTCTTCCTAAGGCATGTTTTCACTTGTCTTCTTCTTCACTTTGGAGCTTCCAAAGGAAATAGATTTTCATTCTGAAACTTGCTTCTCCTTCTTCTTCTCAGAAGTTTTCCCTTTGATCATGTGGATGGTACTTTTAGGATTATAAATGCAATCCTTAGCCAGATGAGAAATACTACCACACATGACGCTGTCCATTTGCTTCCTTCTAAGAGTCCTCTTCTAATAAGAAGACTGAACTTGATCACACTCCTTCTCCATCTTCACCTTCACAGATGATACAGCAAGCTTCTTAGGAAAAGGCTTGCTTTTGGAGTTGAATGGTTCAGGCTGTGTAGCAGTGGTACACAGCTGATCAGTCTTCTTCTCCTTACTAAGAAAATTTGAACCTGAACTAGAACTCCTGGTACTAGAGTTCATGGTTGGGTCTTCAGCCTTCACCACTTCAAACCCTTCAAAGATAAACACTTATTTCTGCTTAGAGTTAAAAGTGGCCTTGATTTCTTGAGCCTTCTTTGCCTTTATCTTGGCTCTCCTGTTCAAGTTCTTTCTTTAAGACTTGGTCATCCCAGCTTCTTCATCTCTCTCCATAGGATAATAGTGTCCCTTCTTAGGATGGTCCTTTTCACTTTTTTCAGACACATCCTTCACTATCTTCTTCTTATCCTCTTCAGCAATGGGGTCTATGAGGGGAAGCTCATCTTCACAAGTTCCACACCTTGGAGATCTTACAGATAAGAGAGTGTGTGGAGGAGCTATCTCAGTAGATCCCAGTCCCTGCATATTTTGATAACAAACTTATGCATGCAGAGATGAGGATATCATGTTCTTGAAGGTCTCTTCTTCAAGAACAAGTTTTTCTGCCCGGGCTATGCTGATCACAAGCTCAGTCTTGGCTTTCAGTTAACTTAGTAATGAGATCTTTGATCTGAGTCCTGTAGTTAGTGTGTTCATGCTTTAGAGTTGAAATAGTTTTCTCTAGATCTTCTATTTTCAGTTTATAATCATTTTTAGCTCTTTTGAAATAAGCTTTTAAGATATTAAAGGACTCATGATCTGATCTCATCTTTAAGTTATAGGACCTATACTTATTGACTTTAGCAATACATTTAGGTGTACAGAGATATTCCAATACCTTGGCTTCATCATGGTCTGCCATAAGTGCTTGGTTTGGAGCAGTATCCTCCACCTGAAAGCCCCAGTCACAGCCTCCTTCTTCAGCAACTGCAGTATGTTGCCTGGGCTTCTCATTCTGGTGTGCTCCTTCAGTGTAGTTTGGCCTGGCTTATTCTTGGGCACCATTTGACTTAAGTGCCTTGCACTCTCTGGCAAAGTGTCCCATTTGGTTACAATTGTAACACTTCACCTTGCCTTTCTCCAGCCCAAACTTTCCACTAGACATATTGCTGGGAAACTTCCTCCCGATCCTCTTGTAAAACTTCCTATGAGTGAGAAGAGCCATCTGCTAGACTATTTCCATATACTCCAGATCATCTGGATGGATACAGTCTAGGTCTTCAAGAGTGAAGAGAAAGTTGCCTGAACTTTCATCTGAAGACACAAAAGCTTGAGAAGAACTTGTCTCATGGAATGGGCTTCCAGGGATGTAGCTCTCCCTTGTGTCTCCGGAAAGGTGATGAAAGGCCCCTTCTGTGAGGTTTCAGGGTAGCAGATAAGATGGTGCTGTTGTTCTCTACAGTCCCTTTCAACCACATAAAGGGCTGAACTCTATTGGATGCTGGAGTTACCAGATGAATTTTGCATATTCATCTCCATCTGGTAGCCACTGAGTATGCCATACAACTCAGTGAGAGTAAGGGTCTTGAGGTTTTCAGTCCTCTTAATGACCACACAATAGTGTGTCCATTTTCTGGGAAGAGAGGACATGAACTTCCTAACAATATCCCTGTTCTCTAAAGTTACTCCAACATCAACAAGAGTATCCACAATCTTAACATACCTAAAGTACTGTTGAGTCATGGTTTCATCTTTTTTGAAGGTGAAGTTCTCAAACTACTACTTCAACAGGTCCTTCTTGTTCTCTTTAGCTTCATTGGACCCCTCATACATCAGCTTCAGTGCATCCAACAATTGCTTTATAGTCTTGCAGTTCTTGAAGCCTCTATAGATAGAGTTTGGAAGAGTAGTTCGGAGGGCGGTCATGGCCTTCTGATCAATATCAATTTTCTTCCGGTCTTTATCAAAATAATTGGCCACTTCCTTGGGTATCATACCACCACCAGTAGCTGCTGAAGGGGTGGATGGTACATGAGGTCCAGAGACTACTGACCCCTACATCCTAGAGTCTTAGGACTTGATAAAGCCTTCCATTCTTTGACACCAAGTGTCAAAGTCTTCAAGAGTGATCATTGGGGACTTAGTCATGGTACCAGTTTCCATGTCAGCCTTGGTGATAGCTTCCATTTGATATGTTAAGTGCTTTATGAGAGTGAAAGGATTAAAGATGGTAAGATCTTATAACCAAGAGCCTAAAAAGCTCTAATACCAATTGCAGGACTGTATGAAGGGTGGTCAATACAATCAGTCTCACAATGTGGAGAGGTTTAGAACACTTAACAGTTCAAATGGGGAACTGGGTTTTAGTATGATGATACTAAGAACACAAGTAAGTAGTGAGACAGAACCAAGAACAAGAACAAACAAGTATGGTTTTCAAGGATACTGTATATTGCTCTCAAGTTCTATTACAAGTGTTTACAAAGCATTTCAGAGTTACAAGAACCTGAGACACTTTATACTACATCTTACAACCGTCAATACTTAGAATGACATTTGGAAACACTAATCTAGACAACAAGATCAATGTAGAGACAAAAGGCAAATTGCCTTTTGACTAGTAACTATGACATGCCATAGCTCACATCCTTTTCTAATATAAAAAGGTTTACAGGTACAAAAGTAGGAAGTTACAGACAAAAACCTTATTCTTCTGTTTACAACAGCATGGACTTTTCACCAACTCAAACAAGTTGGTGAGTCTTCAGAGTTGCAGTAGAAAGTGTGTCAGCTTTATGTAAAGTAGATCATAAAAAGCATGTCTTCTCTGTCTTTGGAAGAAATCAATCTTCACAGCAAAATGGCTTTGGAAGACTTTGTCTCTGAAGCTTCAGAAGACTTCATCTTTGACTTTGAAAGATTTAGACTTTGGCTTCGAAAGATTTTTCACTTAGAGTATTTTCTGATGTAGAGTGTAAAACTTCCAAAGCACTTCTACCTTGTACATCCAGTGCATGCATGCAGGAAGACCCTTGGTTGTTTTGGCTTCTTTGGTTGCATCAGCCTAAAAATCTTCTGATATTATCTTACAGCAAATTTATTCATATTTAGGAACCCAAGCCATGGTTGACTTGAGCTCTTTGTTTTCATCCTAATATGATACATATTACAATATCATATCTCTTTTGTCATTGAACACACATTTGTCAACAACAATAAGCTCATGTGATTTTTCTTTAACTTTCCACCTTTGAATTTTTCTGATTGGTATTTGGGTAGAATTGTTATCATCAACTTGTACTAATTTTACATTTGAATTTTCTTTGTTCAAAATTATTGTTTTTAGGAAAAGAGTTTGAATGATTTATGTTCCTTCTTAGATTTGCTTTTACGAAGAAACGTTTTCTATTGTTTCAAATTGAGTTATGAAATCTCTATTTGCTAGTCAATTGATGTTGATGATGACAATTTCTAGCCTTGAGATTTGGCTTCCCACACACATAACAACATATTTTATGATATGTATTTGACGCTTGTATGTTTTGCACAAACTGTTTATGATAATTTCCATAATTATCATAGAATCTGGCCTTAGTATGTCCTTGGCCTTTTGATTCTTTAATAGTCTCTCTTTCCTTTCTCTCGTTATGAATTATTCGAGATGATTCTGGAAGGATTGAGGTAAATTTCCTAGCATTTAGATTCATTTCTGATGCTGATGAAGCATGAATTGTAGCTTTATCCTTATGGTCGTCTGTACTGGAATGGGACTAGTGTCTTTCATACCTGATCTACAAACATCTTGTATCATAGAGTTAGCATTAATAGAAGATTTCTTTTTAAAGAAACTGGTATTTGTTTCTATAAAAGTATGATCTTCCTTATCAATGTTGCTTTTTGAAACAAATCAGTTCTTGAAATTAATTGTCAAGGCAGATATGGATGTTGTGACTTGTTTTCTTTCTTTTGTCTTAAAATCTATTTTTGATTTTAGTTTCTTTTCTTTGTTAGACATTTTTGAATAGACAATTGTATTGCTGAAAACTTCTGAACTTTCATTGATAACTGATGATGAATTACATGAAGTTTTTTCATTACAAATTTTATTTTCTTGAAAATCTAATTCATCATCACTTTCCCAATCTTCAACGAACCTGTCCTTCTTCACACTTTTTGCAAATAAATTGTCATGATTAATTTTAATTTTAGTTTTTGTGACATGGTCAACAGTCAGCGGAACATTGACTGGAGGTGTTAAGTCAGACTTTGGTTGAAAACCTAATCCATAGGTCTCTTCATCAGGAGTTGTAATTAATGAAGGCAAACATGTATAATCATGATTAATAGGTGGTGCAATATTAGCATAACCAACTCCATTTTTACCACCATTAATTTTCTGTTTCATTTGAGACATGATTATACCTTCAACCATGTTTGATGATAGCTCAAATTTTTCAACAACCAATTTAGCAGATAAGAGTTCACTATTAAGTTTGTTAATTCCTAAAGATAGTTCATTGTTAAGTGATGTCAAATCTTTTATATTACATTCTTTATCATGAAGATTTAGTTTTGATTGATAAATTGATTTGTTTAAACCATTTATGTTTTCTTTAAAAATTTTCTCATAAATGTTATATTTACGAGCTTGATATTGAAGTTTTTAAACTTCTAAGATCAAGCATTCATTGTGAACTCTATCCCTGTTAACCTTTTCTATGCAATCATCTAAACAAATATTAGTATGTACCTCTTCATTTTCTTCTTTCTTCTTTGTCTCATAAGGTACAACTTTTACCATGAAGGCCTTTAGCACAACCTTTTCTTCTGCTTTGATTGCTGGAGTGATCTTAACAGCATTTTCCTTTTCTTTACAAGCAGATGCTAGAGTAAATTTAATAGCTTATTCAGATTCTTCATTCTTAACTGGAGTAATCTCAACAGTCTTTGCTTTCTCTTGATTGTCCTTCTCTTTGACAATGGTTGAATAAGCTGGAGTAATCTCAACAGCTATTTCATTGATTTCACCTTAAGCATGCACTTTCTTACTTTCAACCCTTTTCTCTTCAACTTTCATAGTTTCAAACTCCTCTTCTTCTTTAAACACACCATCTAACAAATCATCCGAAACAAACTCAGTTAGAACATTTTCTTTAACACGATCTTCCACATTCTGAATCTTAGCAAACAAAGCAGTAGAAAGCTTTATGTCTAGTATCTCCATTTGATCTGACCAGTAATATTCTCCTTCAGTTTGAGATACTAGTGATTTGTTATTAGAAGAACTAACCTCATCTCCTTTGGTCTCTACCTCCAGCATTACCATTTTCTTCCAATTATCAACTTGAATAGACCCTCTTTCAGTACATTCTCTTGCAAAGTGACCAGGTTTGTCACAGTTATAACATCTTAAGCTTGATTTGTCAAACCCAATTTTGCTTGAATTGTTAAGACCAAAAACATTTCGCCCTGTTCTTCTTGCAAAGTTCTTAGTACGATACAGTACCATAGCCATCTGATACTTAAAATCATTCTCTTCTACATCGTCAGGATTAACTTGTTGCAAGTCATCAACCAAGATGTTAGGTGTATTGAGTCTTCCGGCAGAGAAAGGTTCATAGTTGTTCATGAATGAGGTAAACAGAGCAAGGTGTTATTTTGCAATTTGAATGGTTGTTTGTTGGGTTGGGAGTTTACAACAAATGCTTGTTATGTAGGTTAAGAGGATTGACTTTGAGAATAGATTGGAGATTGTGGTTGAGCTTGAGCTTGGAATTGAGTAAATGATTGATCTTTGACAGTTTGATAACTTGAAGTTGCTGATTGTTGTTGTTAACATAACTGAGAGTAGCTGACATAGTAATTAGGATTACTAGCCATCTTGGCATACAATGCCGATGCTTCAGCTCCCATTCTGTTGATGTAGTTAGCGGCTCTTTGCTTGTCATCCATGTCATAAGATTTGATGGTAGAGATCAAATCACTGAGGGATAAGGTGAACAAACCTTGGTTCTCTTGATAGTAGTGCAGTTGTTGTTCTAGCTATAGGGTAGTGAGTTTAATAACTTCTTCTTCACTGAGATGTTCTCCAGTGTGATTCCTACACTTTTCATCTTGGTTATCAGCTTCATAAATCTTGACATTTGAGCCTCCAAGGTTTCACCCAGTATATGATTAAACATATTGAACTCTTGGTTTAGCATGTCTTTCCTGCTTTCCCTCATATCCTTGTTCCCTATAATTTGTTCTTCCATTGCATCCCACAAATCTTTAGCCTTCCTATAATCTTTGAATTTTTGAGCTATCTCAGTGGAAGTGCCATTGTGATGGCAGCATACGCTTTGTCATCAAGCTCTATCTTCTTCATGTCTTCCTCATCCCAGAGATGCTCAGGGTTCAGCACTAAGTCTCCCTTGTCATTTATGTAAATTGGGATATATGGACCCTGTTTGATAGATCTCATTATCCTAGGATCAGTGTAAATGACATGACTCTCAAAGCGATAGACCCAATTCGGATAGTCTTCTTCGCTGAGAAGTCGAGGAGGCTTTGTGCTAGTTCCGATCTCATTGTCGAGATTAAGAGTGGCAGTGATGTGCTTCAGATTTTCCATTTTCTCACTTAGAGATCAAAATTTCTCAGAAATACTTCAAACTTGTAGTTTTCGCGCGAAATCACCCAAACTTTTCGCGTGAGTGGAATCTTCTGTAACAAACTTTTCAACAAACTCTTGTGAAAACTTTACTTCTCTTACGAAATAAAACTTTTCGCAAGGAATCACCAACTTTTTAGCTGATTCATTTGTTAAATTTCGAATGTTTCCAGCTTCAATTTTTCACCAAATTGTTTAAAATTTGATTAAATAAGTGTTCAATTAGTGATTTAGGTTCAATTAAGATCCAAATTGTCTCTAATTGAAACAATTAAGCTCGATTAAGCTTGAAAACATCATCAATTCTTCGAACAACAAACTAATCAGTTTCGCCATCTTCAAATCTGATCAAATTCAGGAGTAATCAATTAGATCTTCAAATACCAAGCTACTCAAGGTTCACAAACACTTCAAATCACTAACTTCAATCTTTAAATCAATCGATCTAGAGCAACAAGGCTCTGATATCAATTGTAAGGATCATCACAATTCAAAGATCGATCTCATACTGAAAATGCGAAATGTTGACATTTCGGATTAGATTGAATAGCAATTGAAGAACACAAACACAATATGTAAATAACATCGGTTGTATTGCTCTCTGATTTTGAACAAATTACTGTAAGTGTCAAAATTAGGAAATAAGACAAAAGCTTTATGAATACATTACAAAACTTTTATATATACTAATCTAGAAGTTCTCGTGCGAATCACTAGTTCTCGCCCGACATGATGTTTTCGCGCTAGAAGCAAGTTATCGCGCAACAACTTGGACTTGTCTCTTGACTTTATCTTCTTTATCCTGATTTGATTTCCCGAGCCTCTAGGTTCAACCCCTACAATCACAGATAATAGTTATTTTCATTCTTGGAAGTCGAGCCTATCAGCATATCAAACATAATCCAAGTCAGTTTCTTTTTAAGTATGTAAAATATCAAAATTAAGAAATATACTATCATTTCCTATTTAACATTGAAAACTTGTTTTATAAACTTTTGAACAAAATCTTTTTGTAATTTTTCAAACTTTTCTCCCCTTAAAACCAAAATTTCTTTCGATACGTTTTCAAATTTCTCCCCCTAAAATTATGATTATCTATTTAGAAAATGACAATTTTAACCAAAATGACAGAAAGTTTTTAAACAGGGTGTATGGTTAACATTAACCAAAGTTAATCATTCCCAGAGATTGAATCAGAAAGTCGAATCGGGAATGATCAAATGCCTTGGTAAACAGAACAACAATCTTCTCATCTAATTTGACATATTCAAGATAAATAAGCTTTCGATCAAAATAATCATGAATAAAATGCATTCTGGTGTCAATGTGTTTTGTTTTTAAGTGTTGAATAGAATTATTCATGATGTTTAACACTGTAGAATTATCACACCAAATTTTGGTGTTTTAAATGTTAAGACCATAATCAAGAAGTTATTAAATCCAAAAAAATTTGGGAACAACAACTTCATGCAACCACGTATTTCGCTCCTTTAGTGGATGTGAAAACAGTATGTTGTTTTTTTCATTGTCATGAAATCAACCTATTCCTAAGAAATTGACATCCACTTGTTGTTGATTTCCTATCCAAATTACATCCACCATAATCACTGTCAGTATAAGCATATAAATTGAATTTAGAATTTTTAGGATACCAAAGTCCAAGTTTTGGTTGGCCCTTGAGATACTTAAAAATCCACTTGACAACTTTCATTTGAGACTCTTTAGGTTTACTTTGATATCGTGCACATCGAAAGATAGGAAACATAATGTTAGGTCAGCTGGCAGTGAGATAAATCAAGGATCCAATCATTGATCGATACAAATGTTGATCAACATCTTCACCCGTGAGATCAGGAGTTAAAGTAGGACGAGAAATCATCGAAGTTGGGGCAATCTTGGAATCTTGAAATTTATACTTTTTATGAATACTATAAACATACTTTTGTTGATGTATCATAATACCCTGGTCATCTTTTTTAACTTGAATACCAAAAAAACAAAATTTCTCTAAGATAGCTCATCGCAAACTTCTTCTCAAAAATAATGTCATCAATATAAAGTTGGACAAGAATGAGGTCTTCACTAATCTATCTTAAGAACAATGTTTGATTAATAGCACCCCTTGTATAACCATTTGCAAGCAAATGTTCAGTAAGTGTGGCATACCAAGCACGAGGTGCTTGATGTAATCCATAGAGTGCTTTGTCTAACTTGTATACATAGTCAGGATGATTTGGATCCTTAAAACCAGGCAGTTTACAAACATAGGTTTTCTCTTTTATTATGCTATACAAAAATGCAGTTTTAACATCCATCTGATAAACTTTGAAGTTCATGTAGGAAACATAAGCTAGAATAATTAAGACCTTCAACTTGATAGAACCCTTGAACAACAAGCCTGACCTTGTTGCAAACAATAACACCTTTCTCATCCATTTTGTTTCTAAATATCCATTTTTCCGATCGGCAACTTATCCTTTGGAAATTCACATAAATGCCAAACATTTAACTTCTTAAGTTGCATTAGCTTGTCTTACATGGCCTCAACCCAACTTTTTTCGTTCAAATCCATCTCTATGTTCTTTGAGGTTATTTGAGAAATAAAGCATGTATACAAGCATGCATTGATTGCTCCGGATTGACTTTGAGTACGAACGCCTTGTGATAACTAAGCAATGATTGCTTCACTTGGATGATCTTTATGTATACTTAACTGTGGAATGAGTTCTTCAGAAATAACTTCGTCTAAATTAGACATATGGCCAATAGGTTCTTCAACAGTAGTTCCTCCTTCAGGTTGATAAACAATATGTTCCTCTTGAATGATATTATTATCAATAGATAAATCTTCAAATGGAACTTCAATTGTATCAATTGGAATATCTTGTGTAGAAGAAGAACTTGGATTAGAATACTGTAGAGCATGTTCAACCATTGGATCAAGCAGAGTCAATTCAGGTTCAAAGACCTGATTCAAATAAGAAGCTGATGGTTGAACAACTGATATTGTAGAAGAAGAAGGTATGTCTAAAAATATTCCTTTAGTTGAAGTTGAAATAGATCCAACATCATCAGATAATGCATCTTGAATGGATGATGTCAAATGTTGAGTAGTTGCAGACACAACGGAAGATCGATTAAAAGTTTCAAACAATGAAGCATAATCGTATAGCCAAGAAGGAGGAGATCCTGCATCTGTTTTATTAGATTCATGCCAATCTATATTAAATGACTCAATTATATGTTTTGTATTTTTATTATATACCCTATATGCTACTTTGTTAGCTTAATATCCAACAAAGTAACATTCATCTGCTTTTCATCAAATTTTGATTTTGAATCAGATGTATGTAACAAAGCACAACAACATCCAAATGTTTTAAAATATTTGACTTTGGGTTTTTATTTAAAAAATATTTTATAAGGTGTCATGTTTAATTGTTTATTGATTAAAACATGATTTTGAACATAACATGCAGTGTTAACAGCTTCAGCCCAAAAGAATGAAGGTAATTTGGCTGCTGATAACATTGTTCGAGCTGCTGATAACATTGTTTGAGCTGCTTCAATCAAAGTTCTGTTTCGTCTTTCAGTAATTTATCAAGCTATCCCCTTTGAATCACAAAATTTATTCAGAATATGATTGCAAAACTCTATTCCATTATTATTTCTGATGCATTTGATGGTTTTGTTAGTCTGATATTCCACAGTCATGAACTTTATCAGCAAATGAGCCATCTCATCCTTAGTTTCTATAAAGAAAACCCAAGTTAATCTGGAAAAATCATTAGTAATAACCAAACAATATGCTCGACGTCCCAAACTTAAAACACTTACTGGACCAAACAAATCCATGTGTAACAATTGAAGGATTGATTCAATTTTAGTATGAGCAACTGGTTTATGAGGAATTTTATTTTGTTTGCCTTTTGACAATGATAGATAATGTTCATTGAGTTGAAATTCTTTCATGGTAATCCTACAACATGATTTCCTCTAACCAATTTATTCATATTCTTAATGTTTACATGGCCAAGACCACGATGCCATAATATTGAATCACTCTTTGATGCTTTTGATAACAAACAACATGCTATTACAAATGAATATGAGCCATTCATATCTAGTAAGTATGTGTCTTGTCTCTCAGTGTTTAATAAAATGCACTCATCAGGGATTACAAATTCAGGTTTTAGAATAAGTCATTCTTTATTAGTAAAGTGTATGGAATATTATTTGTCACAAATTTGAGAAACACTTAGCAAATTATGTTTTAATTCCTCAACAAAACAAACATCTTCAAAACTTAACACACCATTAGACATTGTACCTTTCTTTAAAATTTTTCCTACTATGTCTTCGACAAAAATAACATACCCTCCGTTATAAGGTATCACGTTGTTAACAGAGATATGTTACCCGTCATGTGCCTAGAAAAATCACAATCAATGTGCTAGACACTGTTGATTAGTTGCCTTGGTTGTTCCTATACATATGAATAAGTTTAATCAATTTTAGGAACCCAAGCTATTGTTGACATGAGCACATTATTATCATCCAAATATGATACGGACTTCAAAATCATATCTTTGTTATCATTGCAAATGTAGTCTTCAACAATATTAGGCTCAAATTGTTTTTCCTTGACCTTCCATTTTTGAATTGGTTTGATCAAAGTTTTAACAATTTTCTTTAATGTATTTTGCACTGGAATGAGATTGCTTTCATCAACATATGAAGATATCTTAATTAAATTTACTTTGTTCAAATTAGTTTTTATCTGAACATTTTGTTTATCAACAAAAATGGTTCAATGATTTGTATTATTATTAAATCTTGCATTTAAAATGAATTGTTTTCTATTATGTAAAATTAAGTTATGAAAACTTTGTTTTCTTGTTAATTGATTTTGATTAGTGCAATTTCTAGCCATATGATTTGGATTGCCACAAACATAACAACACGGTTTATGATACGCATTTTACACTCGTGTATTTCCCTTGAGTTGTTTATGTTAACCACCAAAGTTATCAAAGAATCTGGCTATAGTATTTCCTTAGCCTTGTGATTCTTTAACAGTCTCTCGTTTCTTTTTTTCATTAAGAACATTCCTAGCTAAATCCGAAAGACTTGATGTAACTTTCTTTATAGATTGTTTCATTCCTGAAATGATGAGGCATGCACAGTAGCTTTAACCTTTTTAATCATAGGTAATAGGATGGGATTAGTTTCCTTGATACCTGATCTACACATATCTTGTTTCACATGATTAGCAGTAATAGGAGTTTTATTTTAAAAAAAAACAAGCATTCGTTTTCTTAAAAATATAATCTTCCTTATCTATGTTGTCTTTTAAAACAAATCCATTCTTGAAATCAATTTTCAAGTCAGATACTGATGTTGTAATATGTTTTCTTTCATTTTCTTTATGAATGATTTTTGATTTCAGTATCCGTTGTTTGTTTGACACATTTGAACAAGCATTCGTAGAAACAAAAACAAGTGATGATTTACAAGATGATTTTTCAGTATAATTTTTATTGTTATTATCTGGAAAAACTATTCATCATGACTTTCCCACTCTTCAACCAAACCGTCTATTTTCAAACTTTTTGCAAAAGAATGATCATCTTTAAATTTACTTTTGGTTTTTGTGATAGGGTCAAAAGTCAATGAAATGTTGACTGAAGGTTTTAAGTCAGAAGTTGGTTGAAAATCCAATCCATAGTTCAATTCTTCATCTGTTGTGGTAATGGATGAAGGAAAAGATGTATAATAATGATCAATTGGTGGTGCAATATTGGAATATCCAACTCAACTTTTACCACCATTAATCTTTTAAGTCATTTGAGACTTGATTATACCTTCAACCATGTTTGAAGATAACTCAAACATTTCAATAATTAGTTTCGTAGACAAGAGTTCACTGTTAAGTTTGTTAATTTCCAAAGCTAGATCATTATTACGGGAAGTCATATAAACTAATTTTACAATCTTATCATGAAGAATTAATTTTGATTGAAAATTGATTTGC
This sequence comes from Flaveria sonorensis, assembly GCA_025506505.1. NCBI lineage: Eukaryota > Viridiplantae > Streptophyta > Magnoliopsida > Asterales > Asteraceae > Flaveria > Flaveria sonorensis. Next base: position 47,894,666 of record CM046437.1, on the reverse strand, counting down.
TTAAACATTCTATTTTTTCTTTAAAAATCTTGTCATCCTTTTTACATTACAAGCTTGATGTTGAAGTTTTCAACTTCTAAAATAAAGTGCTCGTTGTGACTTTATATCTTTGAATCTATTCTACAAATGCATTAGTACAAAGATTGATGTATACCTCATTTGTTTCTTTAGTCTTTGTAGACTCTCTTAGCATTGCTTTCATTATAAATGCCTTTAAATCATCTTTTGTTTTTGCTTTAGTTGCTAGAGTGATCTCAACAGCATTGTCAACATCATAATGAGCAGGTGCTGGAGTTTTCTCAACAGCAATAACTTTCTCTTCATTCATAGCTAGAGTAGTCTCAACAGTTTCTTCTTTGCTTCCTTCTTTTTCTTCTTCAGTTTTCATTGCTTGTGCTGGAGTAGTCTCAACAACAGATTCATTAAGCACTTTTTCATCATTCTTGATCTTTTCTCCAGCAAAAACAACAACAAGTAAATCTTCAGAAACAAACTCACCAAACAGGTTTTCCTCAACACTTTCTTCATCATCCTGAATCTCTCCTAACAAGGTTGTAGATAGCTTGATATTGAAGATCTCCATTTGGTATGACCAATGATACTCTCTATTAGTCTAAGAGACTAATGCTTTATTGTTTGAAGAACTTGCCTTATCTCCTTTTGCCTCTACCTCGACTGACACCATTTTCTTGTCCCTGTTAGTTTGATTTGTCTTTGCCTTGGTACATTCCTTAACAAAGCGACCTGGTTTATCATAGTTGTAGCATCTTAATTTTGTCTTGTCAAACCTGATCTTTCTTGAGTTGTTTACACCAAACATTTTTCTCCCAATTCTCCCAGCAAAGTTTTTAGCCCTATATACCTCCATTGCCATCTGGTATTTAATGTCATTCTCTTCAACATCATCAGGATTGACTTGCTGCAAGTCATCAACCAAGATGTTAGGTGCACTCAGTCTTCCAGCCATGAATGCTTCATAGCTATTCATAAATGTTATGAATAAAGCCAGATGTTCTTCAGCAATTTAGATTGTTGGCTTGGATGGGTTAGAGTTGACAACAAAGGCTTGTTGAGTAGGTTGTGAGGGTTTACTATGGTCATTTAGAGAGAATTGGTTTGGATTAGGAATATGGAACATATGTCTCTTTGACCGAGGGTTGACTGTATGCAGATTGCTGTTGCTGACATATTTGTGAGTAGATGACATAGTAATTAGGATTACTTGCCATCTTGGCATATAGTTTAGAGGCTTCAGCTCCCATGGTGTTTAAATGATTTACAGCTCTTTGTTTTTCATCCATCTCATATGATTTGATTATAGAAATCAGGTCACTGAGAGACAAGGGAAGCAAATCTTTGCTTCTCTTGATTGTAGTGCAGTTGTTATTCCAGCCATAAGGTAAGAAATTTAACAGCTTTTTGTTAACAACTATATTTTCCAAGGAAATTCCCGCACTCTTTATTTTAGTGATTACTTTAAAAAATCTTGACAATGTCTCACCTAGCACATGATTGAACATGTTGAACTATTGGTTTAGCATATCTTCTCGGCTTTCCCTTAAGTCTTTGTTTCCCATTATCTGTTCTTCCATCGCATCCCATAGAACCTTTAGCTCTTTTGAACTCTTTGAATTTCTATGATATCTTAGTAGTGATTGCCATGGTAATTGCTGCATAGGCTTTGTCATCGAGTTCAAGTTTCTTCATATCCTCTTCTTCCCACAGATGTTCAGGTTTATGAACCAGCTCTCCTTTGTCATTATTATACACAGGAATATACGGTCTGTATTTGATTGACCGCAACACTCTTGATTCGGTGTATATGATATGATTCTCGAACCTGTAAATCCAATCTAGATACTCGTATTCAGTGAGAAGTCTTGGAGGTTGTGTCAATCTCATTGTCAAGGTTCAGTGTAGTAGTAATATTCTTTAAATTTGCCATTTTTGAAATTCGGGAGTTAAACTTTTCAAAAATTCTAGAAAACTAAAGTTCTCGCGCGAACAAGCTTAAGAAAACTTTTCGCGTGAACTGGTCGCATACAAGCGCGTAAAGATCTATAACTGACTTTTGCGAATTGATGAACTACTCGCATTATGGCAATATTTTTCCAACAAACTTTTGCGACTAGTTTACTTCTCGCGCGAAACTAAGACTTTTTTGCGTGCGAAAATTGAAATTTTGCACACTGAATTTTATGCAATTTCAAGTTTTCCAACCTTAATCTTACCACCAATTTGTCCAAAATTATATGATTAAGCTTCAAATTAGTGATTTAGGTTCAATTTTTGTAAGGGACTAAACATTTGGATTACAATATCATTTTAATATGAAAGTTAAAGAATACTAGATGGACAACATACATGCATGCTTTGACGCAACTTGCGCGAGAAGTTGCTGAACAAACAACCACGCGAAAGGTTGGAATAATGGATGCAACAGGGAGAACAATAATATGCATGCGACAACATGCATGGAACAATATACATGCGACAACTTGCATGGAAAAATATGCATGCGACAACATCATGCATGCGAAAAGTGAGCAGTATATATATGCATGTGTGTGCGTGCGAAAAGTGCGTGCCACATTAACGAGAGAAATTGTAAAATTAGTGTGTGTGCGTTTTGTTAATTTCGCTCAAAACGAGCAGATCACATTTGTGATTCGTCCACCTTCGGGTGAGATCGATCTTGTATCGATTATCATTGTAATCATTCTACATATTATATACATTTGAATTTCAATGATTTCATCATAAACATATGAATTACATTGTTTCTCATGTGATTCAAGTAAAGTGCGCACCCGTGTTCGCGTATTATCAAGTGCAACTATCAAACGAAGTTCAATCGATCGGATTATGGACTTTACATTTGGTATCAGAGCAAGGGGTTGCTCTTGATACAACGGATCATTATTCCGCGATCTTCCGATCAAGGACGTTAAACAAGTTAAAAGGTTAGTTAATTTGTTGGAAGTTTTTCTGGTTTCATCAACTTTCAATCCGAAACCAAGACACACACACAATTTCGTCTCAATTCGATTCAAATTGTATGATTTGATGAAGAAATTGAAGACAAATTTGGTTAAAATGCAATGGTTGATATGAAGTATTGATACTCACACCAAGTGTTTGTCTAAATGCTCAAGTGACATCATTGTATGAAATTTGCTTGAGTTCTTTCCGGTTTCATCGAGGATCTATTCAAAACCGAAAACACACACAAAACCGAATCAAATTGCATGATCTTATGAAGATTTAAAGCTTAAAAGTTGTTGCATCAAATTCAATATCTGCCCGTGCGAGAACCTTCCTTACGAAAGGTTTTGTTGAAGATTCAAGTTGTTTTTAAACACAAAACGATATCATAATCCAAGGGGGAGATTGTAAGGTACTAAACATTTGGATTACAATACTTTTTTAATACGAAAGTTAAAGAATACTAGATGGACAACATACATGCATGCTTTGACGCAACTTGCGCGAGAAGTTGCTGAACAAACAACCATGTGAAAGGTTGGAATAATGCATACAACAGGGAGAACAATATGCATGCGACAACATGCATGGAACAATATGCATGGGACAACTTGCATGGAAAAATATGCATGCGACAACGTCATGCATGCGAAAAATGAGAAGTAAATATATGCATGTGTGTGAGTGCGAAAAGTGTGTGCCACATTAACGAGAGAAATTGTAAAATTAGTGTGTGTATGTTTCGTTTAGTTCGTTCAAAACGAGCAGATCACGTTTTTTATTCGTCCATCTTCGGATGAGATCGATCTTGTATCAATTATCATTGTAATGATTCGACATATTATATACATATGAATTACATTGTTTCTCATGTGATTCAAGTAAAGTGCACACCCGTCTTCCTTATGAATAAAGTTTGATCAATAGCACCTCTTGAATAACCATTTGCAAGCAAATTTTCAGTGAGAGTGGCATACCAAGCTCGAGGTGTTTGGTGTAAACCATAAAGTGCTTTGTCTAACTTGTATATACAGTCAGGATGATTAGGATCTTCAAATCCTGGTGGTTGACAGACATAGGTTTCTTCTTTCATTTCTTTGTACAAAAAGGTAGTTTTCACATCCATTTGATAAATCTTGAAGTTCTTGTATGAAGCATATGGCAAAAAAATTTGTATAGCTTCTAGTCTCGCAACTGGAGCGTATACTTCTTCATAATCAAGATCTTCAATTTGATAGAATCCTTGTACAACAAGTCTGGCCTTGTTGTGGACTATCACATCCTTTTCATCCGTTTTGTTTCTGAAAATCCATTTCGTGCTGATAGGTAACTTACCTTTTGGTAATTCACACAGATGCCAAACATTTAGCTTTTTGAATTGCATCAGCTCGTCTTGCATTGCATGTACCCAACTATTTTCTTTTAATTCCATTTCAACATTCTTCGGCACTATTTGTGATAGAAAACATGAATATAGACATGTATTTATTGTTCCCGATTGACTTCGAGTTCTGACGCCTTGGGAAATGGACCGATAATTGCTTTCGTTGGATGGTTTCTATGAACTCTCAGCTGTGGAATAGCATCTTTAGAGATAAATTCATTTAAGTTAGACATATGACCAACAGGCCCTTCAACAGTGTTCCCTCCTTCTGATTGATAAACAATTTCTTCATCTTGATTATCATTACCAATAGAAAGATCTTCAAATGGTACTTGAAAAGTATCAATGGGATCATTTAAGGTAGAAGATGAACTCTGATTGGAAATTTATGGCTCTTGTTCCACAACTATATCTAAATGAGATGAATCTGTTTCAGAAACAGAATGTGGAACAGCTGCAACATTAGAAGAGGAAGGTATATCTAAAGATATTCCTTTAGCTTGAGAAGATATAGATCCAACAGCATCAGCAAATATGTCTTGAATTGAGGATGTCAAAGGTGGATCTGCTGTAGAAACAATAGATTTTAGATTAAATGTTTCAAATAATGAAGCATAATCATAAACCCATGAAGGAGCAGAACCTGCATCTGTTTTGTTAGATTCGTGCCAATCAATATCAAACGACTAAACAATTTGTTTAGTTCTTTTATTATAAACCCGATATGCTACTTTGTTGGCTGAATAACCAATAAAATAACAATCAATAGCTTTTTCATCAAATTTTGATTTATTATCAGATGTGTTTAACAGAGTACAACAACATCCAAAAGTTTTGAAATATTTGACTTTGGGTTTATGTTTAAAAAAGATCTCATAAGGAGTCATATTTTGTTGTTTGTTGATTAGGACACAATTCTGAACATAACAAGCAGTGTTAACAGCTTCAACCCAAAACAATGAAGGTAATTTGACAGCTGATAACATAGTTCTAGCTACTTCAATTAATGTTCTGTTACATCTTTCAGCAACTCCATTTTGTTGTGGAATTCCTGCAGAACTGAGTTCCTGCAGAACTGAATTGTCGTGCTATCCCCTTTGAATCGCAGAACTCATTCAAGACACGATTATAGAATTCGGTACCATTATCACTCCATATGCATGTGATAGTCTTGTCCGTCTGATTTTCCACAAGTGTCTTGAATTTCATTAGCAAATAAGGCATCTCATCTTTGGTTGCTAAAAAGAAAACCCATGTAAATCTAGAAAAATCATCAGTAATAACCAAGCAATATGCATGACGTCCTAAAATCAAAACACTTATAGGACCGAATAAATCCATGTGTAGCAATTGAAGAATAGAGTCACTTTGTGTATGAGCAACTGGTTTATGAGGAAGTTTATGTTGTTTAACTTTAGAGCATGACAGACAATGCGCTATTAGTTGAAATTTTTTTAGTGGTAAGCCAACTACATGATTTCCTCTAACCAGTTTGATTATTTTAACATTGACATGACCAAGATGATGATGCCATAACAATGCGTCAATTTCTGAGGCTTTAGATAACAAACACGACGCAGTTACAAATGAATGTGCACCATTCATGTCTAGTAAATATGTGTTTTTGTCTCTTGGAGTTCTCAATAAAATCCATTCTTTAAGTATTACAAAGCCAAGTTTTAATAAAAGATATTCTTTATCAGTGAAATGTGTTGAATACTTTTTGTCACAAATTTGAGAGACACTAAGCAAATTATGTTTTAGTTTCTCTACAAAATTGACATCTTCAAAGGTTAATACACCATTAGTCACTGTACCTTTCTTTGTAATCTTACCTCCCTTGTCCCCGGTAAAGATAACATATCCTCCGTTGTATGGTTGTATGTTATTCAACTGAGATATATTACCAGTCATGTGTCTCGAACAACCACTATCTACATGCCAAACACTGTTGATAACTTGCCTTGGTTGTTCCTACACAATAGGAAAATTTTAATCATTTTTAGGAACCCAAGCCATGGTTGACTTAAGCTTTTTGTTTTCATCTAAATAAGATACATTTTGCAATATCATATCTCTTTTGTCATTGAAAATGAAATTTTCAACAAAAAAAGGATCAAAAGTTTTGCCTTTAATTTTCCATCTTTGCACTTGTTTGATTGGTGGTGTGGTGAAATTGTTTTCATCAACTTGTACTAATTTTACTTGTGTCTTTTTTTTTGTTTAAATCAGTTTTTTGTAGCAAAAACATTCGATTGATATAAGTTTCTTTTAAAATTTGCATTAACAAAGAAACGTTTTCTATTGTTCGCAATTGAATTATGAAATTTTTGTTTGCTTGTCAATTGATGTTGATGACGACAATTTCTAGCCATGTGATTTGGCTTTCCACACACATAACAACATCTTTTACTACATGCAGTTGACACTCTCATGTTTTGCTTGAACTGTTTTGGATAATTTTCATAGTTATCACAGAATCTGGCCTTAGTATGTCCTTGGCCTTTTGATTCTTTAACAGTCTCTCTTCCTTTCCTCTCGTGTTGATTAGTTTGAGTTGATTTCTAAGGAATTAAGGTATTGGTCCTAGCTCTTGGACTTACAGATGCTGATGTATCATGATTTATGGCTTTAGCTTTATCATTCTTTTGAACTGGATTAGGACCGGTGCCTTTTGAACCTGTTCTACACACATCTTGTTTCACATTGTTAGCAATAATAGAAGATTTATTTTTAAAAAAACTAGCATTTGTTTCTTTAAAAATATGATCCTCATTATCATTGTTGCCTATAGAAACAAATCTATTCTTGAAATCATTTTTCAAGTCAGATACAGATGTTGTAACATATTTATTATCTTTGTTTTTAAAGTTTATTTTTGATTCCCATTTCTTATCTTTATTTGACACTTTTGGACAAACATTTGAATCAACTAAAACTTCCAAACTTTCATTTATTTTCGATGATGAATTACAAGATAGTTTTTCAATACAAATCTTATTTTCTATAAAATCTAATTCCTCATCAGTCTCCCATTCTTCAACCAAACCATCTATCTTCACACTTTCTGCAAGAAAATTGTCATTATTAATATTAAGTTCAGTTTTTGTGACAGGGTCAATAGTCAATGAAACATTGACCGGAGGTGTGAAGTCAGTTGTTGGTTGAAAACCCAAACCATAGGTCTCTTCGTCATGAGTTGTAATTGATGAAGGTAAAGATGTATAATCATGATTAATTGGTGGTGCAATGTTAGCATAACCCACTCCACTTTTACCACCATTAACCTTTTGTGTCATTTGTGATTTGATTATACCTTCAACCATGTTTGATGAAAGTTCTAATTTTTCAACAACTAATTTTGCAGATAATAGTTCACTCGTAAGTTGGTTAATTTCCAAAGATAATTCATCATTACGTTTTGTCAAATCTTTTATGTTACAATCTTTATCATGAAGACTCAGTTTTGATTGGTAAATAGATTTGTTCAAGCCATCAATTTTATCTTTAAAAATTTTCTCATCTGTTTTATATTTACAAGCTTGATATTGAAGTTTTTCAACTTCTAATATCAAACATTCGTTGTGAACTCTGTATCTTTGTACCTTTTCTTTGCATATATCTGAACAAAGAAAAATATATACCTTATCGGTTTCTTCATTCTTCTTTGTCTCTTCATGGACCACATTCACCATGAAGGCCATTAAAACTCTTGATTCTTCTGCTTTTGTTGCTGGAGTGATCTCAGCAGCACTTTGCTCTTTTTCACATGCAGACGCTGGAGCAAGCTCAACAGCTTTAACTGATTCTTCAACTTGGACTGGAGTGATCTCAACAGTCTTCTCTTTGACCTCTTCATCTTTTGCTGGAGTAGACTTAACAACATTTTTATCACTATCAACCACTGCTTCAGTGTTCACCACTTCCACTTGTTCCTTTACAATCTTCTCCACTATTTCTTCTTCAACTTTCTATTCCTCAGTAAACACACCTTCCAACATTGCTTTATACACAAACTCAGTAAACAAGTTATCTTCATGGGGTTGTTCAACTGGTTCAATCTCAGCCAACAGAGCTGTAGACAGCTTAATGTCTAGAATTTCCATTTGGTCTGACCAATCATAATCCTTATTGGTTTGAGACCCTAAAGCTTATTATTAGATGTGCTGGCTTGATCTTTCTTTTTGTCCACCTCCACTATTACAAACTTCTTTCCATGATCACTTTGATTTGATCTGGGTTCAGTGCATTCTCTGGCAAAATGACCAGGTTTGTCATAGTTGTAGCATCTCAAACTGGACTTATCAAACCCTATTTTGCTGGAGTTATTCATCCTAAACACTTTCCTTCCAGTTCTCCTAGAAAAATTCTTGGCTCTGTACACCACCATAGCCATTTGGTATTTAATATGATTTTCTTTGACATCATCAGGGTTGACTTGTTGCAAGTTATCCACCAAGATGTTGGGTACACTGAGTCTTCCAGCTTAAAATGCTTCTTAACTATTCATAAAGGTAGTGAATAAGGCCAGGTGTTCTTCAGCTATTTGGATGGTTTGTTTGGTTAGTTGTGAGTTAACAACAAAAGCTTGTTGTGTAGGTTGAGAAGCTTGAATTTGTGGGTGGGTTAGAGATTAGGATTGAATTTGAGCTTGGACATAAGGACATAAGGAAGTACTAGCTTCACATTGTCATCCATTGCCTTAGCAATCTTAAAGCAGGCATGGATAGTTTGAGTACGATGTTTGGATCCCTGCTGATATCACTCATTGATGATTTACCTTATAGCATATCCAAGGCAATATTTTCTAAGATGCAAAAGATCATCATTGCTGCAGTGGGGAAGAAGTTTATCATGTACCCTCGTTTTATACAGATGATAGTGAATGCTGCTCACCCTGAGCTAGCTATGTCTGATTCACCTATGTATGTAGTTATGACAACGAAGAAGGATATATTCACATATCTAATGGGTGCACGTGGGAATGCGTGGGATGGTTCATATTTCGCTAAGTTGGGTCGATTTATAGATAGTTTTCAAGCTGAAGATAGACCGCAAGAGACTGATACTCTTCATGTCCAAAGAGATGTCACATCTGGTGCATCTACATCTACTGCTCAGGCTGCTAAGGCTGATGCAGCATGTCCATCAGCTAGTACTACACCAGAAGCACCTGAGAGTTGTCAGGGTACTCCCAGATCTGAAGTGGATGCTGAGATAGATATATGGTTCTCCAATAGTGGGAGTGGGACCGATAACGATCAGATTGGGAATGTACCGTATGTGTTACAGGAACGTCCTAGAGTGCGTGAAACTCCAGCCAAACGCACTGCTGAGGAGCATGATTCTGATTTTATTCTTGAAGAGACTCCTGTGACTAGGGGAGAAGAAAGCAGATGGTAAGGAGAGCAGGTGAAAGTCCTCATGGTAGGGGTAGAGGGCGTGGTGTGCTAAGGAAACGTCAGACCCCGGTGACCACTAAGCCGATTATAGAGGAGGCTACTGCTACAGAGACTCCTGTTACAGTAAGTGAGGCAACACCAACTAAAACTCCATCTGAGTTGCCCACTTTTACTGATGACATTTTGAGGACCCCTCCTAGAGAACAGATGGTAGATGAGACAATTAGCATGGAAGACTTTATACATACACCTCCTGAGTTTAGACAAGGTTCTAGTACGTCAAATAGTTCACCTACTCATATTACATTAGAAGAACATGTACGTAATCTTGAGGGAGAGATGTTGGAGAAGACAAAAGTTATAGATGATCTGCAGAGGCAGTTGTTGGATAGAGATGAATGGATCAGGAATCTCTAACATCAGCAAACATTAATATTCAGCTATGTTCAGATCCTTAAGCATAACTTGAGGGATTTCACTTCCAGTATGTCTTCTCCGTTTACTCATCAAAGGACTAATGAAGTGGGAGAGAGTAGCGGACAGCAAACTGCTGGTCCAAAACATGTTGATGATCCCATAGTGTCTATAGAGCTTCCTGTTGATCCTGTTGTTCAGGAGAGGACAACAGAGACTGTTGAAGTTGGTCAAGAGTCACCGTCTACTGATGTTCATATGACTACTGAGGACCAGCCTGTAGTTTTTACTGGAGAGGCGTTTGTTGAGCCTGAACACATGATGCCTACCCAAAACACAGTTGATGATGAAGATGAAGGATTAGATTTGATTGACTATGATTCGTCTGAGGATGGTGGTGATGATAAGGATGATGATGATGATAATGGTGATGATGGTAATGAGAAAAATGATGATGATGATAATGATTGGGGAAATAATGATGATGATCAGGGTGGTGACATTGGTTCTACAGCTATAGGTGATGTTGGAACATCGGGCACTGAAAATGTCTCCGGACCAAGTCCCGATGATTTAGTTGATTACACACCACTAGACCCTTTGAATTTCAATGATTTCATCATAAACAATTTTGAATTATGTGACATCCGGTAATTTTCCGTTATCAAACTCCGTTAGTTTTGTTAAGTCTTGCATACACGTGTCGTGAGCACACACTAGTTCTCGTTAAACGTTGGTGACTTAATAAAAATTAATAATATTAAACAATAATTCCTATGTTGATTATTGGTTGTGATTATGCGATTTAAATATTAATTGTGAATTTTATCGCGTAACGTGGAAATGTGTTTGTTTAATCCGTATGTTTTGTATCTAGTGAAGATAACGCATATGATTATTATTGTTAGTTTATAAGGGTTGAAAGAGTAATTATGGATTATTAATTAAAACAAAAATCCCAACCCTAGCCCCCACACCTTGATCGGCCGCGACTTCACCTTCAAACACACACACACTTCGGTTTTCATCAAGAACAAGCAATTCCATTCGATTTTGGACCGATTTCAAGCATCACAACAAGTTAGAATCATCAATTGCAAGCCATTACACGTTTAAAGGTTAGATTTTTACATGTTTTTGATGATTTTTCATGCTGGCCGAAAGTTCCATTCGAAACCTGCAATTGAAGGTTGATTCTTGGTTGTTTGTTGATGTTATTATGTTAGCTATGTTAGATTGATGCTAGTTAACGTCGATTATGCAAGAAAGCTATGATTTTGATACGTTGTTCATAGGTTACTAATAATAGTAACTTTATTTGCATGGATATGGTGATTTGATGATGTATGAATGTTATAGATGTGTTTGTGGTGATGATTAGATGCTAGGTTGATGATATGAACAATTGAAAATCAAGAAGATGTGTTATAGTTCATACATTGCTAAAAATAGTAACTTTTGGTGTTGAATGTTGATGAATCATGATAATTAGATGTTGTCGATCATGTCTAGATATTGTCATGGACTTGAATTGGTATGTAAATGATGAATTCATGAGTGTCTTGGGTGTTTGATGGATTTGGGATGAACTTTCCCAAAAGGGAAACTTTAATTGTGAAATCTCTTAAATACGATGATATGGGTATGTTAGGAGCATTTGGATCATGCTAGTAAGTTCATAGATGAGTTCTAAGGTGATAGAATGTATTGGGTGGATTCAATGGATGTTGGTTTGGGTAATTATCTGTCTTGGCCTGTTTGTGGAAGTTCATGTTTACAAATCATAGGAGCATGTTAGGATTTTGATTGATTGATGGTTAATCATGAATGAATGTTTTGGGAATGATTTGGATTGTGGTAATTGATGTGTGATGGTCATCATACACTCGTGCGAATCTGAGGCCCCTATTTAGTAGGATTGGCAGGGTTTAGGGTGTGAAGTCGCGAGTGGCTTCACATGGCATGTGGTGCGTGATTTGATCCTTGTATGGTATAATAATTGTGTTATAGTTATTATGAGCATGATAATAGTTTGAGATTCGCATGACTTGTATGATATCTGGCTGTATGATGATCTAATTAGTACATGTGGTTAATGAAGTGCTATATGTAATCAGTTTGTATGTTAATCATGCATGATAGGCTGTTATGCCTGTTTGAATAGAATTTCACCTATAATGTCACCAGCGGGTCAAACGGGTCAACTGGGTCAAATGTTTCTTGTCTTTTAAAACTTTGAGTTCTTTGGTTCGTAAAGCACTTAGGGTTTCAATATGATTCTGTGTACACGTACTTATGTACTCTCGTGTTCTAGGTAACCTTTGAAGGGTTGTCTTTGCACCTATCACCAGTTCTCTTTAGTCATTATCTTTACACACCAGGTGAGTTCATGCCCCTCTATTTTATAAACCTTCTTCTTGGGGGAGGTAGCATACTTGTACTCAAACACTATTTTATTATTATAAGCTGTGTATGTTTTAACATAGTGCTTAATACCTTGAAAGTCCTCACACTTTCGGATCGTTAATAATGGTAACTAGCGGGAAATCTTGGGAAGAACTACTGGGTCTGATGAGCCCCACCTGTGCGACTCGAGGTCAAACGGGTGCAATATTGTCCTAGACACAAATATCGTCACGACCTGGTAAGTCATGACGGGAGGCAACAAACGCAACACAGTCAGCTTCGATCGCGAAATCACTATGGTTATTACTTGTGAATATAGACTAGCTATCTATTTCAATGCACTTCTTATGTTATGCAAATGTTATTGTTTATGATAAACGCAAACTCTTGAACTCACCAACCATTATGTTGACATTTTAGTATGCTATTCTCAGGTTGTTAACTCTGCTTGCCATTAGGAGCACCACACGGGTCCAGCATGCATTCTAAGACTCTATTTTAAAGACATATTTATTGGTATCTATTTATGAGTGTTTAAATATTTGGTTTGGCGCATGTTTTGCCAAATATGCATTTTTATATTTTGGGTTTGTCTTATTTACAAAACGCTTCCGCATGGTTTTAAAGTTTGAACTTTGGTTGGTTTTATTTTTAATGTGGCATATAGTGTCGTTTTAAGTAACTATTGACTGTGATCCTGGTTTGTTCACACGCCTCTCGGTAAAACTCCGTACGTGGATTTTGAGGGTGTGACAGATTGGTATCAGAGCTATTGGTTATAGGGAACTAGGTTGCATACACACACTAGACTATAACCGCATAGTTGTTAGTTACTTATCGCTTACTCTTCTTACTGTATACTCATTGGCATACGCAACACATACTTCGCAGCATGGCATCGTCGTCCAGAAATTTAGGCAAGAGACCTGCATGATCTGAGTCACCTCCTACGTCTCCCGTACCGGATAGGGGATTTAACTGGCCTCGACATCCTTATCCTCCTGGCGAGATAGACAGGGATCAGCCTTTCATACCTCCTGAGCTCGATCCTCCGCGGACCTGGGATTTCTACCCCACCTACATACGTCATATGGCTTATAGAGAACGTGTACCACCTTGTACCTACAAATCCTTTATGGATTGCAAGCCCCATACCTACAGCTGGACTGAAGGAGCTGTGGGACTGGTGAGATAGTTTGAGAAGACTGAGTCTGTCTTCGTAAAATGCAACTGCCCGCCTGCTGATCAAGTGAAGTATGCTACCGGGATATTGGAAGGCGCAGCACTTTCCTGGTGGAATGCTCAGGTGCAAATGCTGGGTCAAGCCATGGCTAATGAACTACCTTGGGATGAGTTTAAGGGGATTATGACCAAAGAATACTGCCCCCGAAATGAAGTGCAGAAACTGGAGATTGAGTTCTGGCAACTAAAAATTCAAGGCTCAGAAATTGAAGCCTACACGACCCGTACTCATGAGTTAGCCACTTTATGCCCAGGGATGGTGAATGAAATGCACAAGAGGGTTGAGCATTATATACGGGGATTGGTGCCCGAAATTCAAAGTATGGTAACTGCCTCTAACCCCACTACCATACAACAAGCTATCCGGACAGCCCACAGGCTGACTGATCAAGTAGTCGAGCAAGGTCGATTACCTAAGCGGGGCGCAGTGGCAAGCGTGCCCGACCATAAACGCAAGTGGGATGGTTCAAGCAACAAGGGATCGTCATCCAGCAACCAGCCACAACAACAGCAGCAACAGGTACAACAGCAGCAGCAACCTCCCCAGCAACAATGGAGGTTTGATAACAACCGAAATTCCAATCAGCCATCCTCGGCGTCACAGGGACAAGGAGGCTATGTGGGGAAAAGTCCTAAGTGCAATCGATGCAACTACCATCACACCGGCAGGTGTGACAACTTCCGATGCCAACGCTGTGGTAAAGTTGGGCATGCGGCCAAAGACTACCGGGGTGAACCGATGAAAAAGCCACAACAATCACAAGAAACTCCGAAAGGTTGTTTTGAGTGTGGAAAAGAAGGCCATTACAAACGCAACTGTCCCCAACTTAAGAGGAATGGTAATGGCAACAACAACAATGGAAACAACAGCAATAATAACAATGGCAACAACAATAACAACAACAATGGTAATGGTAACAACAATGGAGGCAATAACAACAATGGAGCCAAAGGAAGAGCCTTCGTCATTGGCTCAGGTGAGGCTCTAAACGATCCTACAACAGTAACTGGTAAATTTTCGGTTAATGGTCGTTTTGCTAACGTATTATTTGATGCCGTAGCCGATAGAAGTTTCGTGTCCATTAGGTTCTGTAGTCTTTTAAGTGATATGCCCTCAGCCTTAGAATCTAAATACACCGTAGAGTTAGCTGACGGTACACAGATTCACATAACGCATATTCTTAGAGACTGCAAGATAGAGCTTGCTGGTCATACATTCACCATAGATCTCATGCCTGTTACGTTAGGAAGCTTTGATGTGGTAGTAGGCATGGATTGGCTTTTCGATAAACAAGCGGAAGTCATATGCCACGAGAAGATCATACGGATTCCCCCTTGGTGAAGAAGTCCTTACGGTCAGAGGTGATAGGAGTGGTGCGGTGATAGGCATCATTTCATTCATGAAGGCACAGAAGTTGTTACAAAAGGGTCGACTGGCCATATTGGCACTCGTCACAGATAAACAGACTGAGGAAAAGAAGATAGAGGATATCCCCGTAGTTCGCGAGTTTCCCGAGGTGTTTCCGGAAGACCTGCCTGGATTCCCGCCTCATCGTCAAGTTGAATTCCAGATTGAGTTAACTCCAGGAGCCGCTCCAATTGTGAGAGCACCGTACCGGTTAGCTCCGAACGAACTGCAGGAATTATCCGCCCAACTACAAGAGTTGTTGGATAAAGGGTTTATCCGACCGAGTTTGTCGCCCTGGGGAGTGTCAGTTCTATTTGTGAAGAAGAAGGATGGTACATTGCAAATGTGCATTGACTATAGGGAACTGAACAAGGTTACTATCAAGAATAGATATCCCTTACCTCGTATTGATGATTTGTTTGATCAACTGCAAGGATCAAGCTATTACTCTAAGATTGATCTAAGGTCTGGGTATCATCAGCTGAGAGTTCGAGAAAAGGACATCTCGAAGACTACTTTCCGTAAACCATATGGTCACTATGAATTTTTGGTCATGCCATTTGGGTTGACGAATGCACCAGTAGTATTCATGGACCTCATGAATCGCGTGTGCAAACCCTATCTTGATCAGTTTGTTATCGTCTTTATTGATGACATACTGATATACTCAAGGATCGAGGAAGAACATGAGAAGCACTTACGTTTAATCTTAGAATTACTTAGAAAGGAACAACTGTACGTAGAGTTTTCTAAGTGTGATTTCTGGATACGTGAGGTACAATTCTTGGGTCATATTGTCAACCAGAAGGGAATATATGTTGATCCTACTAAGATTTAAGCGATAAAGAATTGGTCTGTTCCTAAGACACCAAGCGAGATATGACAATTCCTTGGATTAGCGGGATATTATCGATGATTCATTGAAGGATTTTCTAAGATCGCTCAACCTCTCACAGCCTTGACTCATAAGGGAACGATGTACAAATGGGGTGAGATTCAGGAATCTGCTTTCCAGTTGCTGAAACAGAAACTGTGTAGCGGACCAATATTAGCGTTACCGGATGGTAGTGATGACTTCGTAGTCTACTGCGATGCGTCTATTCAAGGACTTGGATGCGTCTTGATGCAGCGGGATAAGGTGATAGCTTATGCCTCTAGATAGTTGAAGATTCATGAGAAGAACTATACCACCCATGACTTGGAACTGGGTGCAGTAGTTTTTGCCTTGAAGATCTGGAGACATTACTTGTACGGTACCAAATGCACCATCTACACCGATCACAAGAGTCTTCAGCATATATTTGAGCAAAAGGAGTTGAATATGAGGCAAAGGCGCCGGGTAGAGTTATTGAATGACTATGACTGTGCTATCAAGTATCATCCGGGAAAAGCAAATGTAGTTGCTGACGCGCTGAGTAGAAAAGAGACTGCTAAGCCTCGACGAGTGCGAGCTCTGCAACTGACGATTAGTACGCAATTACCCGAACAAATCCGTGATGCTCAAACTGAAGCTCTGAAGGTAGAAAATATGAGTTTAGAAGGGTTACGGGGAATGGAAAAGCAACTAGAAGTAAAAGCGGATAGAATTCGTTATTTCATAGATAGACTTTGGGTACCTCTACACGAAATCTGAGAGATTTGGTCATGAGTGAGGCACACAAGTCTAAGTACTCTATACATCCTGGATCTGACAAGATGTCCCACGATTTGAACGCGCACTATTGGTGGCCTAACATGAAAGCAGATGTAGCTACTTATGTGAGCAAGTGTCTGACCTGCTCAAAGGTGAAAGTGGAGTATCAGAAACCATCTGGTCTACTACAACAACCCGAGATCCCTATATGGAAGTGGGATCAGATATCAATGGATTTTATTACTAAGTTACCTCGTACTTCTACCGGTTGCGACACAATATGGGTTATCGTGGAACGATTGACAAAATCTGCTCATTTCCTAGCGATAAAGGAAACAGACAAGATGGAGAAATTAACTCGACTCTATTTGAAGGAGATCGTTTCGAGGCATGGAGTACCGATCTCAATTATTTCTGACCGTGATTCTCGTTTCACATCACACTTCTAGCAGTTGTTGCAGAAAGCTCTAGGTACGCGATTGGATATGAGTACTGCTTATCATCCACAGACTGATGGTCAAAGCGAGCGTACTATACAGACTTTAGAGGACATGTTACGTGCTTGTGTGATTGACTTCGGGAATAACTGGGAAGTTCACCTACCATTGGTGGAATTTTCTTACAACAACAGCTATCACACTAGCATAAAGGAGGCACCTTTTGAAGCTTTGTATGGGAGAAAGTGTAGATCACCAGTTTACTGGGATGAAATTGGTGATAGTCAATTAACGGATCCTGAGTTAGTACACGAGACAACTAAGAAGATTGTCCAGATAAGAAACCGCATGGCCGCAGCGCGAGACAGACAGAAAAGCTATGCTGACAAGCGACGGAAACCTTTGGAATTTCAAGTTGGTGACAAAGTCTTATTGAAAGTCTCACCATAGAAAGGCGTAGTTCGGTTTGGTAAGCGAGGAAAGCTAAATCCGAGATACGTTGGACCATTTGAGATAGTGGAAAGAATTGGTCTAGTGGCCTATCGACTAGCCTTACCTGATTCATAGAGTGGAATCCATGATGTATTCCATGTTTCAAATCTAAAGAAATGTTTAACGGATGAAACGATGGTCGTACCGCTGGAAGAAGTTCAAGTAGACGAACAGTTACGCTTAATTGAGGAACCTGTCGAGGTGATGGATCGTGAGGTGAAGATACTAAAGCAAAGCAAGATACCCATTGTCAAAGTTCGATGGAACTCGAGACGTGGACCAGAATTCATGTGGGAACGTGAAGACCAAATGAAGCTTAAGTACCCTCAGCTATTCGAAAGGACGATGCCAGCCGGCGAAGGTACTAATTAAATTTCGGGACGAAATTTCTTTCAACATGGGGATGATGTGACAACTCATCCAAAACTCACTCGATTTCGATTTCCTTGTGCCAATGCAGTAGACCAGTGATGGATCTGATGGGTTTTTACAAGTTTTAAGAAGGATGTTTAACCATTTAAACAACAAAACGCAGCGGATGTATGGAGTTTAAAACTTGTGTTATATTCTGAAAATAAACATTTATATGTTCAAGAAAACAAACCCAAGAACAAGGATCATATATATGTGAAAAGAAATGCTATCAAAACCAACCATAGGATGTACATGAATACTACCTTTCTTGAACAAGCAAGTTGGATACGGATAAGAGGAGGAAGATGATGTTTCTTGAATGTCTAGTCTTCAAAAGAGAAGACCTCAAGCTTGTATACCCACAAACTCTAGCAAAGCACCAAACTTGTTAGGAAGTTAACACCCAAAAGACTTCTCTTCCAAGCTTCTATGTCCGTGAAAGTGAAGAGAAAAATGGAGAAGAGAGAGTTCTTTGCATGTGTGTGAGAGAGAGTGAGGTTGAGTGTCTCTTCCAAGGGATTAAAGTCTTGTATTAAAACAAGACAAGGAATCCCAAGAAGGCAAGAAGGGCGGCCGAAAGTTTTATTCAAAATGGGTTCCCCCCATTTTGATATAACACCCTTTTAATTCATTTTAATCACTCATTAAGTTATATAATTAAACCAATTTTAATCTTATAACTTAAACACTCTCATATTTGATGTTATTTAACTTATTTAAACAACATTACAAATAATATCTCATGAACAAAATATCCATATAATTTGTTCTATCTCAAATGCAATAATTCAGAAAACCCATTTTCTAAATTGGTGTCATGATTTATTTGCTTGATCATGATCAACAAATAAATGTTTAACGGTGTTTGCCTAGCTTGTTATTGGGTATGACCCGACTTGGATCATAACGTACTAACCACATCAATCTTGTATGTGTCTTGGGCATATAAGATCCAACAATCTCCCACTTGCACAAGATTCATAGAAGATTGATGCAAGCAGTAAATACCGCCTAACAACGGTTTACTACCCTTAATACGTATGACTAAGTGCCATTCAATAACATCATCCCTTCAAGTATCTTACTCGAAAATGTTTTAGGTGAAACAATCATCTATCCTTTTGTCACAGATGTCATGTTAAATCTTAGAGACACAGAATGATCATTCTCCATTGACTTAACTTTAGCAGGCCTTAGACATCTTACTCTCAACGAATAAGAGGAACAAATCCCATCTTGATTACATACGTCTCTCACAATCACCTCGTGCTATACCTGAATTTAGTCTTATGTACTGCCATGTTTCAGAACAGCGAAGAACTAAGTCAAAGTATAATACCCGGTGAATATCAAGACCCAATATGTATCTCAGGTCAGAGGATACCAAATGATATTCGCCTTTACTCAAATTTACTTATGATCAATCAAGAAGATTCCATGTAGTAATATTTGAAATGCGGGTCAGTCCAATATTTATATCCCATAAATATCTATGAACTTTGGCAGCAACCCTTTGCTATATATTTCATCCAAATGAATATCTACCAATCCAAGTTCATAATAGTCTTACCCTCATACTTGTTCCCACAGGCATGAACGACTACGGACGTTTAGAGTAAATGATTTACTCATGGATTAAACATGCAAAATTGGAACATTAGTTGAAACATTATAACCATATAATTCATTCAAGTAATAAAAGGTTCCAATATCCAAATACAAGATCACAAAATCAAATCCAGTCACTAGAATATCGAAGTCCCATGGCACAAGTATGACCCTCATGCTTTGCCTTTTCAAGAAGCTTCGTGAGTGGATCCGCAATGTTTTGATCCGTGTGAACTTTGCGAATACATATTTTTCCCTTTTCAACTTCATCCCTTATGTAGTTGAATCTCCGCTCAATGTGCCTAGTCTTTTGATGTGCACGGGGTTCCTTGATTTGAGCAATCGCACCCTCATTATCACAAAGAATTTCTAGGGGGTCCTGAATGGAAGGGACAACCCCTAGATCGGCAATGAATTTCTTCAACCATGCAGCTTCTTGAGCTGCTAATGAAGCGGCGATGTATTCTGACTCTGTAGTTGATAATGCCACCACATCTTGTTTAGAGCTCTTCCAAGAGACTGCTCCTCCATTTAGGATGAAAATGTATCCCGATTGTGATCGTGAGTCATCCCGATCAGTTTGGAAACTCGCATCCGTGTAACCTTTTACCACGAGTTCCTCCTCACCAGATCCATAGATTAGGAACATATCTTTAGTCCTCCTTAGGTACTTAAGTATGTTCTTAACAGCCATCCAATGACTATTTCCAGGATTTTGCTGGTATCGGCTTGTCATGCTCAAGGCGCATGACACGTCCGGCCTAGTGCATATCATTGCATACATGATGGATCCTATAGCAGATGCATACGGGATTCCCTTCATTTTATCTTGCTCATCCTTTGAGCTTGGACATTGAGTCGTACTCAATATCGTTCCTCTTTGAATAGGTACTGTACCTTTCTTAGAGTTCTCCATCTTGAACCTTTTCAAGATCTTGTCAATGTATGCACTTTGATTTAAACCTATCAACCGCCTCGATCTATCCCTATAGATCTTTATTCCCAAAATGTAGGCGGCTTCACCAAGATCCTTAATGGAAAAACAGCTTCCAAGCCAGGTTTTTATACCTTCCAAGGTTGGAATGTCATTTCCAAATAGTAGGATGTCATCGACATACAATACTAGGAAAGTGATGATGCTCCCACTAGCCTTTTTATACACACAAGCCTCATCAGCATTTTTGATGAACCCAAATTTAATTACCTCTTCATCAAAACGGTGATTCCAACTTCTTGACGCTTGCTTCAATCCATAGATTGATTTCTTTAACTTGCATACTTTGTTAGGATGTTTTGGGTCGACAAAACCTTCAGGCTGAACCATATAGACATCTTCCTCAAGATATCCATTTAGAAAAGCGGTTTTGACATCCATTTGCCAAATCTCATAATCATAATGAGCAGCTATGGCAAATAATATCCTAATAGACTTTAGCATTGCAACAGGCGAAAAAGTCTCATCATAATCAACCCCTTGAGTTTGAGTGAAACCTTTTGCTACAAGTCTAGCTTTATAAGTATCCAAGTTTCCATGCATATCGGTTTTCTTCTTGAAAACCCACTTACTTCCAACTACCTTGGAGTTAAGAGGTGGTACAACCAAGTCCCACACTTGGTTGTCATACATGGATTGCATCTCAACATTCATGGCTTCAAGCCATTTGTCACAATCCAAATTGGACACTGCATCATGGTATGTGATTGGTTCATCGGAATCAACCACATAGCACCCATCCATGAAAAATCCATATCTTTCAGGTGGATTACTAGTTCTACCAGATTTGCGAACGTTTTGTGTGTGTTGATCAACCATTTGATCATTCTCAACATCCTCATGTTGAGTGCTAGTGTCAACCAAACGTGTATCGGGTTGTGGACCTTGATCCTCCTCAAGATCCACTGTTCTACTGCTAGCTCCTTCCATAAGGAACTTGGCTTCCAAGAACTCACCCTTCTTGGCAACAAACTCCTTTTGTTCCAATGGATCATAGAAATAATATCCCATAGAATCTCTAGGATATCCAATAAAAATACACTTAGTGGAACGTCTTTCTAACTTGTTTGAGGTGGGAGTCTTTACATAAGCCTCACATCCCCACACCTTTAAATATGATAGAGATGGAACCCTTCCATGCCATATTTCAAAAGGTGTCCTTTCCACTTTCTTGGTTGGGGCCATATTCAAAATACGGGCCGCAGAGAGCAAAGCAAAGCCCCAAAATGATAGAGGCAATGAGCTTCCAGCCATCATAGATCGAACCATATCTAATAGAGTTCGATTTCTCCTCTCGGACACACCATTGTGTTGTGGTGTTCCAGGTGGAGATAGTTGTGAGATAATCCCACAACTTCTAAGATGATCTCTAAAAGCATCACTCAGGTATTCACCTCCTCTATCGGTGCGAAGAATTTTTATTGATTTGTTGAGTTGATTTTCTACTTCATTTTGGAAGGTTTTGAACATTTCAAAAGCTTCATCTTTGTGTCTTAACAAGTACACATACCCATACCTACTATAGTCGTCGGTAAAGGTAATGAAGTATCTTTCATTATACCTAGTCATTGGCTTAAAAGGACCACATACATCCGAATGTATGATACCTAATAAATCTTTTGCCCTTTCGGTTTTGCCACTAAAAGGCGCCTTAGTCATTTTGCCTTGTAAACAAGATTCACATACATCAAATGAATCATATTCACTTGCTTTTAAAAGACCATTCTTTTGAAGAGTTTGTATGCGCTTCTTGTTTATATGACCAAGACGGCAATGCCAAAGATAGGTGTCACTCAAATCTAATTTGAGCTTCTTGGTGGTGTTTGGTACAACGAGCTATCATATAATGTGTTTTCATGAACCAATTCATAAATACCATTAATAGGAGTAGCTTTAAAATAAAAGATGTTATTTAAAGAAACATGAATTTCATTTTCAATAAACATCAAAACATAACCATATTGTCTTAATTGTGCAACTGAAATAATGTTCCTAGTCAAACTAGGAGCATACAAAACATTGTTCAAAATTGCTTCCAAACCATTTGGAAGCTTCAGGATGTAGTCCCCTCGGGCTTCAACTTGAACTTTTGCCCCATTCCCCATGTAGAGGCTAACATCCCCTTTGTTGAAGTTTTTACTTCTTTTGAACCCCTGCAACAAATTGCAAATGTGAGTCCCACATCCGGTATCCAATACCCATGTGTTAGAGGATATTATATTTAGATCAATATGAATCATGAAAATTGTACCTGAGGTCTGCCCGGCATCCCTCTTTGCTTTCAACTCTTTGAGATGGACAGGACAATTTCTTGCCCAATGTCCTATCTCCCCACACTTAAAGCATGGGTCATCCGAAGCAACCTTTTGCTTCTTCTCCGCTGGTTTTGGTGGTGGCACTTTTACCACTCCCTTTCCCTTTCTCCCAACGTACCCTTTACCTTTGGCAACACTTGCCTTGGATGCGGGGTGAGGCCTCTTCTTGTTCCCACCTTCATTGATGGTGAGAACGGGTAAACTCCTTTTACCCATGGCCGCCTCGGCTGTCTTGAGCATAGAGTGAAGCTCAGTTATGTTCTTGTCCCAACCGTTCATGTTATAATTCATAACAAAATTGTCAAACCTTTTTGACAAAGAGTTGAGGATCAAATCCGTAGCCAACTCTTTCGAGACGGGACAATTCAGCCTTTCGAGGCGGTCTATGTGGCTCTTCATCTTAAGTACATAAGATGAGACCGATTGGGTATCATCCATACGACATGCATGGAGTGCTCGAACCGTTTCGAAGCGCTCTACCCTTGCTTGTTGTTGGAACGTTTCCTTCAACTGGGTTATCATGTCGTATGCTCCGTGATGTTCGTACTCCTTTTGGAGATCCGGAGTCATACTTGCCAACATGAGGCAAGACACTTGGACCGAGTCCTCAGTGTATTTCACCCAATTCAAGTAGGCCTCTTCATCTTCCTCATTGGGTTCATCGGGAATCGGATCGTCTAAGATATATGACCGTTTCTCTTGCTTGAGAACAATTCTCAAGTTTCGAAACCAATCAATGAAATTGTTATGGTTTAGACGCTCCTTTTGGAGAATGGTTCTTAGTGATAGGTTGTGAGCGGATGGAATATCATTATTTTCATTGTTGTTGGTGGCCATCTACAAAATTTAACAAGGTTCAATTTTAGTATTTACGATATTATCATTTTTAATTATAAATCTCTTTTATGTGTCATACACAAAATAAAATTCTAGAATCCAACGTCACATTTAAATAGTGGTTAGGTGATCTTTATCCCATTATTTAAATTAACAAGGTAGTCAACGTTTGACAATTGCAACCCTTTGCAACTTCTAGGGTATGGGATCGACTTAAACATCTTATGTATAGTCGGCATGTTAATCCCATCAACACCTTTTGTAAACCATATTGTAGGTGATCCATTTAACATGGTTTGCAAATCAAGTTACCCTACTTACACACACATGTGAGTTTACCAATATAAGTGGTTAGGTGATCTTTATCCCACAAATATGGCATTCCCACCTTAAATCACTAGTTCCCTCAAAATGGTTAGGTGACCTTTATCCCATTAAGAGTTTTCAAGTGACTTAAGTGTTGTGTAAAAGGATGGTGATAAACTTGTTTTCAAAAGACATTTTAAGTTTTCATAATTCTAGTTTAGAAAACTCTATGTACCTTGCATTTGCATGCTTTCAAATACATGGTACCCTATGGTTCTTTTAATAAAACCCCTTTTATTTAAAATCATTAATCCTTTTAATAACCTTTTATTAACCACTTAATGATTAAGAACCATTTATTTTCAGCTTGTTATGTTTATAAATTTGTTAGTTATGCATATCCATATATCAAACAACCAACATAAAACAAAACAACCAAACAAGCACAACCATTCAATCATATGTGCATAACCATAGCCACTAAGGTGACCACACTTGTTTGCCATCACAAGTGTTGTCACTAGGTCTTTCCTAAGGGTTAATAATGACACATTAAAATGTGTCCAAGAACTCCCACTCGAATCCACATCCAAATGCTTCAAGTGTCCATGTCTTTTGAGTTCTTCCTTTGTATCTTTCCTTGAGTCTCCAACTTGTGCATCTTCTTTTACAAAATCATATCCTAATACAATTTTTCTAATAAAAGAAATGCACCTAATCTATTTATTACATAACCAATGAATAAATAAATTACAACCCAAAAGATACAAACACCAAAATTATTATTACAACCCTTTAATGAATAAAACTAAACATGACAATCACATTCATCCAAAACCAAAACACATTAGGTCAAGGCTATGTTATGCACCAAAATATGTATCAAATACAACATCCAAGAACAACCATGAACTCCCTTTTTAACCCTTAAAGTTTCGGCCAACATAAACCCAAACTTTAGGGTTTAGTCCAAACAAAACAATCAACCACTTGATGTTAATCTTTCAAGGTTTATTCTAAAGCATGTGAGATAAACTTTGAAAGATAAGGGATTCATTTATCCATATCAAAACAGCCCCTAATGGGTTGAAAAAGTCCAACAAAACTAACTTTTCTTGGACTTTTGAAGCAAGTTTTCCACATAACCGGCTCTAGATGCCATTGATGGGTTTTTACAAGTTTTAAGAAGGATGTTTAACCATTTAAACAACAAAACGCAGCGGATGTATGGAGTTTAAAACTTGTGTTATATTCTGAAAATAAACATTTATATGTTCAAGAAAACAAACCCAAGAACAAGGATCATATATATGTGAAAAGAAATGCTATCAAAACCAACCATAGGATGTACATGAATACTACCTTTCTTGAACAAGCAAGTTGGATACGGATAAGAGGAGGAAGATGATGTTTCTTGAATGTCTAGTCTTCAAAAGAGAAGACCTCAAGCTTGTATACCCACAAACTCTAGCAAAGCACCAAACTTGTTAGGAAGTTAACACCCAAAAGACTTCTCTTCCAAGCTTCTATGTCCGTGAAAGTGAAGAGAAAAATGGAGAAGAGAGAGTTCTTTGCATGTGTGTGAGAGAGAGTGAGGTTGAGTGTCTCTTCCAAGGGATTAAAGTCTTGTATTAAAACAAGACAAGGAATCCCAAGAAAGGCAAGAAGGGCGGCCGAAAGTTTTATTCAAAATGGGTTCCCCCCATTTTGATATAACACCCTTTTAATTCATTTTAATCACTCATTAAGTTATATAATTAAACCAATTTTAATCTTATAACTTAAACACTCTCATATTTGATGTTATTTAACTTATTTAAACAACATTACAAATAATATCTCATGAACAAAATATCCATATAATTTGTTCTATCTCAAATGCAATAATTCAGAAAACCCATTTTCTAAATTGGTGTCATGATTTATTTGCTTGATCATGATCAACAAATAAATGTTTAACGGTGTTTGCCTAGCTTGTTATTGGGTATGACCCGACTTGGATCATAACGTACTAACCACATCAATCTTGTATGTGTCTTGGGCATATAAGATCCAACAGGATCACTCACCATGTAACGCAATTTTCGGGACGAAAATTCTTTCAACATGGGGATAATGTGACATCCGGTAATTTTCCGTTATCAAACTCCGTTAGATCTGTTAAATCTTGCATACACGTGTCGCGAGCACACACTAGTTTTCGTTAAACGTTGGTGACTTAATACAAATTAATAATATTAAACAATAATTTCTATGTTGATTATTGGTTGTGATTATGCGATTTAAATATTAATTGTGAATTTTATCGCGTAACGTGGAAACGTGTGTGTTTAATCCGTATGTTTTGTATCTAGTGAAGATAATGTATATGATTATTATTGTTAGTTTATATCCTTATTATTTTAAGTTTAAACCTTTTAAAAAGTAATTAAAAGCTTAGTTTTAACAAAATACAAATTATAAGGGTTGAAAGGGTAATTATGGATTATTAAATAAAACAAAAATCCCAACCCTAGCCCCCACACCTTGATCGGCCGCGACTTCACCTTCAAACACACACACACTTCGGTTTTCATCAAGAACAAGCAATTCCATTCGATTTTGGACCGATTTCAAGCATCACAACAAGTTAGAATCATCAATTGCAAGCCATTACACGTTTAAAGGTTAGATTTTTACATGTTTTTGATGATTTTTCATGCTGGCCGAAAGTTCCATTCAAAACCTACAATTGAAGGTTGATTCTTGGTTGTTTGTTGATGTTATTATGTTAGCTATGTTAGATTGATGCTAGTTAACGTCGATTATGCAAGAAAGCTATGATTTTGATACGTTGTTCATAGGTTACTAATAATAGTAACTTTATTTGCATGGATATGGTGATTTGATGATGTATGAATGTTATGGATGTGTTTGTGGTGATGATTAGATGCTAGGTTGATGATATGAACAATTGAAAATCAAGAAGATGTGTTATAGTTCATACATTGCTAAAAATAGTAACTTTTGGTGTTGAATGTTGATGAATCATGATAATTAGATGTTGTTGATCATGTCTAGATATTGTCATGGACTTGAATTGGTATGTAAATGATGAATTCATGATTGTCTTGGGTGTTTGATGGATTTGGGATGACTTTCCCAAAAGGGAAACTTTAATTGTGAAATCTCTTAAATACGATGATATGGGTATGTTAGGAGCATTTGGATCATGCTAGTAAGTTCATAGATGAGTTCTAAGGTGATAGAATGTATTGGGTGGATTCAATGGATGTTGGTTTGGGTAATTATCTGTCTTGGCCTGTTTGTGGAAGTTCATGTTTACAAATCATAGGAGCATGTTAGGATTTTGATTGATTGATAGTTAATCATGAATGAATGTTTTGGGAATGATTTGGATTGCTGTAATTGATGTGTGATGGTCATCATACACGCATGCGAATCTGAGGCCCCTATTTAGTAGGATTGGCAGGGTTTATGGTGTGAAGTCGCGAGTGGCTTCACATGGCATGTGGTGCTTGATTTGATCCTTGTATGGTATAATAATTGTGTTATAGTTATTATGAGCATGATAATAGTTTGAGATTCGCATGACTTGTATGATATCTGGCTGTATGATGATCTAATTAGTACATGTGGTTAATGAAGTGCTATATGTAATCAGTTTGTATGTTAATCATGTGTGATAGGCTGTTATTCTTGTTTGAATGGAATTTCACCTATAATGTCACCAGCGGGTCAAGCGGGTCAAACGGGTCAACTGGGTCAAATGTGTCTTGTCTTCTAAAACTTTGAGTTCTTTGGTTCGTAAAGCACTTAGGGTTTCAATATGATTCAGTGTACACGTACTTATGTACTCTCGTGTTCTAGGTAACCTTTGAAGGGTTGTCTTTGCACCTATCACCAGTTCTCTTTAGTCATTATCTTTACACACCAGGTGAGTTCATGCCCCTCTATTTTATAAACGTTCTTCTTAGGGGAGGTAGCATACTTGTACTCAAACACTATTTTATTATTATAAGCTGTGTATGTTTTAACATAGTGCTTAATACCTTGAAAGTCCTCACACTTTCGGATCGTTAATAATGGTAACTAGCAGGAAATCTTGGGTAGTACTACTGGGTCTGACGAGCCCCACCTGTGCGACTCGAGGTCAAACGGGTGCAATATTGTCCTAGACACAAATATCGTCACGACCTGGTAAGTCGTGACGGGAGGCAACAAACGCAACACAGTCAGCTTCGATCGCGAAATCACTATGGTTATTACTTGTGAATATAGACTAGCTATCTATTTCAATGCACTTCTTATGTTATGCAAATGTTATTGTTTATGATAAACGCAAACTCTTGAACTCACCAACCATTGTGTTGACATTTTAGTATGCTATTCTCAGGTTGTTAACTCTGCTTGCCATTAGGAGCACCACACGGGTCCAGCATGCATTCTAAGACTCTATTTTAAAGACATATTTGTCGGTATCTATTTATGAGTGTTTATATATTTGGGTTGGCGCATGTTTTTCCAAATATGCATTTTTATATTTTGGGTTTGTCTTATTTACAAAACGCTTCCGCATAGTTTTAAAGTTTGAACTTTGGTTGGTTTTATTTTTAATGTGGCATATAGTGTCGTTCTAAGTAACTATTGACTTTGATCCTGGTTTGTTCACACGCCTCGCGGTGAAACTCCGCACGTGGATTTTGAGGGTGTGACAAATTACATTGTTTCTCTTGTGATTCAAGTATAGTGCGCACCCGCCTTCGCGTATTATCAAGTGCAACTATCAAACGAAGTTTGATCGATCGGATTATGGGCTTTACAATTTTGATCCTAATTGTCTCCAATTGAATCAATTAAGTTCAATTAACCATGTAAACTCCATCACTTTATCAATCGAACTAGTCTCAGCTCTTAACATCTTCAACTTTGATTATAAATACTAGAAATCAAGCAATATTCAAAAGGAAATCAAATTCGTAGCTCAAAAACACTTCAAACCACTTCAATCTTCAATCCAATCAATCTAGAGAATACCATGCTCTGATACCAGCTGTAAGGATCCACAATAACACTGCAAATCGATAACGCGAGAAAAATGCGGAATGTAATTGCTCACGGTGTAAAGATTGAATGAGTAGAAGACATTAAGAATAGAATTCAGCACAGAGTGCATATAAACTTCAAGTATATTGCTCTCTGATTCAAAATGTTTACAAGTGAGTATGAAATCAAAAAATTATGAAAGTCTTCTTAATTACATCAAAACAATCTATTTACACTAAACACAAAATGTTCTCGCGCGAGAAGTAAGTTCTCGCATGGATTCTTTAGTTCTTGTTTGACATGATCTTCATTATCTCCATTTGATTTCTCGAGCCTCTAGGTTCAATCCCTACATTAAGAATTAGGGTTTTACCGGTTAGAGAGTCCAACACCCGAAACACCTAGATCTTCACGATCCAATGTTCATAACAGAGAATACAAGAATATTAGATGATGATTATGTTTTTAGATGATGAATATCATCAATAAAAAGATATAAGAATAAATAAAATTATTAAACAATGATTTTTCTTATCGGAAGATTAGAAGATGAACAAGGCTTGCTTAGAACACGATCTTTAATGCCTTGCATACTTCAAAATTGATGGATTGGTAAAAAGATGATTATTTTTGATGAAGATGATGATGAACAAGATAGAATTGGGTTGTGGTGGCTAGGAGTTGCAACTTGAGAGAGACTTGGAGGAAAAGTTTTGTAAAAGTGAGGAAAAAAAGGAGGATTTCCCCCTTGTCTTGAGATTTCAGCTGCAACAAGGGAGGTGCAAGAGTGTTCGGGCCCTTGGCCTGTCTTGTCCAATCTGTCTTGTCTCAAATCGCATGATGTACAATTTTTATGTTTTTAAATTCCGCGTGCTAAGACGATTCCAAGGAGGTATTATATGTCATATAAATTAAATAATTTATATTTTTTTAACTAATTTAAGTTTATTTAGTAGACTTTAGGCAAAGTCCACAAATGTATGGTTTTGTTGTAATTTAACATAAATTTGAGCTTTCACCTTTTAAAAATCCTTGATTAGACTCGATGCACATGACATTGTATGATGGCAAGCCCAACGAGGACAATAACTAGAGGCCCAATACTATAACATAAACCCATTATGCAAAATTAGATCAACATTAATACAAACATCAATTAAGACCAAGCCTAAATTAGTCAAAATCAAAGTCAAAGGTCAACACCTTTCTAGATGACGCGTGTCACATCTACTAATGTTCACACCTAACTGGGAGTCAACTAATAATGCTTTTGTTGTCTTCTTCTATATTGATTATAAAGTCTTTGTTTTTAAAGTTTGGAATTCTATCCTTCTTTATGCATGACTACTTGATTTAAAGTATTTATGTTGATCCTTGCTTGATGATCCGCTATAACTATTTTCCATAATATTCTTGATTTCTACCTATTGATAAACAAGGATGACGTCTAAGCCTATTCCTTTTGTTTTTAAACACATACACTAGACTATTCCTTTTCTGCAAGGACTTATTCATGTTGGTCATTTGCTTTCATGCTAAGGCCATTATGATCATCTATATCACTTTTTATTTGAAAGTGGTTATTTTTAGAGTGCTTTTGATAGAAAAATATCTTGTTTTTCTTTTTGAAACTTTCTTTGTTCCATTTTCAATTATTCCATTTCTTTGCATGTAATATCTCTTAGAAACATTATGCTTTTTAATTTTTTCTATTTTTTATTCAAAATCACCTTATCTTATAGATGCATGTGGTTCTCAAATTCCATTTCTCTATTCCTTAATTTGGTCTTTAATTCATGTATCTTCACTTCAAATTCATGAAGCATTGTGATTCATTGATAAATATTTCTAATAGCATAGATTATTTATATTCCATGTCTACAATAGATTATTCACTAGTTAACTTCAAAGACTATTGTTCTGTCTCTACATAAATTTTCTTTTCTAATCATATATTTTCCATATTTTCTTTTTCAGATTCATTATTAAGATGTTGAACTTTAGCTTGGCTCATTTTGTTACTTGAGACTACCATTGAAAGGGCTGGTTCTTCATCTTTGTCTACGAGATTCGATTCTTTATCTCTTTAGTTTGTTTCAAGGTAATATGATGCATAGTGTTCATAATTATTGTAGTTGTAACACTTTACTTTATTTAGATCTTTTCTGTATCTATTTTAATGTCTAGGGTATCTCTTACTTCTCTAATAGTAAACATTATTGTTTATGAAATTATTATATGAAAGATTATCTTCTAACTCCATCTTGTCTGAATCTACCATGGCCTTTGCCTCATAGCACATTAATCTTCCTTGTATATGATTCGTTAAGTGTTGTCGATGACTCATGTTATTATCATAATGTTTGAACATGTGTTTTTCTTGATTGTATACTAGTGTTTCCTTCTTGAAGTTTATCCTATGTTCAATTCAAAGGTCTTTAGCCAATCAATAACTTCATCTAGAGTCATCATATCTAGATCGAAGTATTCAATGCATGCATAAATTTGACTGAACCTACCTTGCATGAAATTTGGGAGTTCCTACAATTAGGTTGGTTGATCAACTATTGATCCTAGACTGCTTGCCCTAGTAACAATACTATGTACTTATTTGTGAATGCATTGATAGTCTTCTTCCTTTATTTATAGCATTTTAAACTCTCTCTTAAGTCTCTATAGATTTTCCCTCTAATCATGATTCACATCAACATTCCTCGTCTTTAGTGCATCCCATACTTCTTTTGCACTCTTGTTATTTGCAACTTCTCTGGTAGGATAATGATGGCTTACACTACAAGAAAAATACCCTATCGCGACTAGGTCTATGGCGACGACATGATGTTGTCGCTATAGGTCACCCTAAGGCGACGACCGTCGCCATAGGGTTACTTTAATTTTTGGCTATTCTAACCCTATGGCGACGACTTGTCGTCGCCTTAGAGTGACCTATAGCGACAAAAAAAAGTCCTCGCCATAGGTGTAGAGAAGTCGTCGCCATAGGTCTATTTTTTTAGATTTTGATTTATTTTAAATAATTATAGAATTTTAAAAATTATGTGTGGACCTAAGGCGATGACATGTCGTCGCCATAGGTCAAAATATTTTTTTTTCTTTTTTCCCCCTAAATAACTAAGAGGTAAATAGTCTCGCCATTATGAAAACTCTATGACGACGACATGTCGTCGCCATAAAGTTTTATGATTTTCTTAAATATGATATTAATAAAATTTATTATTATTATTATTATTATTATTATTATTATTATTATATTAATTTATGTACATTTTATTGTTATTGTTATCATAAGTAATAATAATATTATTATTATAAGTAGTAATAATGATAATAATAATAATAATAAATACATATTATTATTTAATAAACCGTGTGTATGTTTGTATTATTTTCTTAAAATAATTTATTTTGTAAATGGAACAAAATCTTATTAAATGTGATTTTTTTGAAACAAAAGTTTAGCTATGATCGAGTTATGAATATTAGTGTTAAATTATATACATTGATGGTAATTTACGAGAAATTATGATTGTTAAGGATAAGTTAAATTTTTTTTATATTTAGTTATCATAATGAGTGTTAAACAAGATCAAATATGTTCAGTTATGATGGTTGGGGTTGATTACATTCGTCAAAGGTTAGCTATGATCTAATTATGATCATTGGTGTTAAATTAAGCATGACGTTGGTAATTTGCCGAAAATTATCTTATTAATGGTAAGTTAAGTTTGTTTATGCATAGTTATCATCAATGAGTGTCAAAAAAGGTCAAATATGTTCAGTTATGATGATTAGAGTCGATCAAATACATTCAAGGTTAGCTATGATTGAATTACGACGATCAGTGTTAAATTATACAATTCGATAGTAATTTATGGGAAATGATGTATTAATGGTAAGTTATTTTTATTTATGCTTAACTATCATCAATGAGTGTTAAACAAGGCCAAATATTTTAGGTTATGATGATTAGGGCCGATTACATATGTCAAAGGTTAGCTATGATCCAATTATGATCATTTGTATTAAATTAAACAATTCGATAGTAATTTATGAGAAATGATGCTTATTAATGGTAAGTTATTTTTATTTACGCTTAACTATCATCAATGAGTGTTAAACAAGGCCAAATATTTTAGGTTATGATGATTATGGCCTATTACATATGTCAAAAGTTAGCTATGATCCAATTATGATCATTTGTGTTAAATTAAACACGATGTTGGTAAAATCATGAGAAATTATGCTTGTTAATGGTAAATCAAGTTTATTTATACTTAGTTATCATCAATGAGTGTCAAAAAAGATCAAATATGCTTGTTAATGATAATTTACGAGAAATTATGTTTGTTAATGATAATAATTTACAGGAAATTAAGCATATTACTGGTAAATTAAGTTTTTTTATTCTTAATTATCATCAAATAGTATCAAAAAACCTCAAACATGATAGTTTATGATAATTAAGGTAGATTATATACGCCAAAGATTAGTAAGACGAACAAGTATTATTATACATATGATAATAATAATAATAATAATAATAATAATAATAATAATAATAATTAATAATAATAATAATAATAATAAAAATAATAATAATAATGTCACACCCTCAATTTCCACGAACGGAGTATTACCGTTAGGCGTGCAACATACCAGGATCTCAGCCACTAGTTACACCAAACGACACGTTAATTATAAAACATAATTGTTTGTTAACATTTGAAATTTGCAAAGACAGAGTTATTAAGATAAATATAAAAATAGTTGCGGAAGCATAATAAAAATATTTGCAAAGACAGAGTTAATTATAAAACATAATTGTTTGTTAACATTCGACCACCGTTCACTACCGTCAGGCCCTCGCAATAGAGAAAGGAGAGAGAGATGCTTGATTGCGTGTCGTTCAATTACAGGGAAAACCGCCGCTAAGGGAAACGTCACGCGAAAGGGGGAGGCTGCCGGGGACAAGAGACTGCTTCGAGTGGTTGCGGCTGCAGGAAGGGATCGGTTGACGAGAATGGAGGGCTGCCGTCGGATGATGAAGCTAGGGTTACGATGAAAGGGAGTAGGGAAGGGATTGATGGTTCCTTATATATGTTTTGGATTTTGTAAAGTTACGATATCGACCCTCAAGTAACATTAATTTGCATTTGGATTAGTAACGTTTGATTAGTAATTACGATTTTAATAATTATTATTTAGTAACAGTAATTTGATAAATCGAGGTTTGGTTAGACATCACATACTAGAAAGTGTCCAGGTTGAGGAAACGAGGTTAACCTGAGAAGCCGGGTTGTCACAAATAATAACCATCATAATAATAGTTATAATAAAATACTAATAATAATAATAAATAATAATGATATAATAATATCTTTAATAATAACATTATTAAAAATAAAATATATATATATAAAATATCATAAAACTCTCTATGGCGACGACATGTCGTCGCCATAGGTGTTTCGTGTCGTTGCCATAGGTGTCTCATATGCCCGCGTGATTATCCCGCCATTAATTAGGGAAAAATTAAAAAAAATAAAAACCCTATGGCGACGATATGTCATCGCCACAGGATGCAGTATCTTTTAAACCAGGGATTACAACCTTATCACTTTCACTTTCCCAAACCCAAATCCCACCCACAACCAGCCTTTATCTCCGGCGAAAACAACCAAAATCCGAACATCACCACCATTTCTAACAACCACGACCGTTCCTAGCCGCTACCACCACCACTTCCATACCCCCCGTTACGCCTCCCATCTACCAAGAATGAAGCATGTTTAGGTTGCACCACCACCATTGTTCCTACCACCATGACTACCACTCCTACCACCACCACCACCACCATTCATGTCTCTCTAGGCTGCTGTATCATTATCTCACCACCACCGTCACCGACAACATCTCATTATCATCGTTTTTGTTAAGATTTTAAGGTGTGTATATTATCTATTTCATTAGTTATTTAAATATTTTGATTTGGTTCTTGTTTAGTAGTATGATATGATAATATGTTAAACTATTTGATTTTTGATTTGATTTTGTTCTTGTTTTGATTTGGTTAACGTTATGATGTAAATTATGAATGTATGTATGCACAATATGTGATGAAAGTATTGTAGTTTGATTTGGTTATTAGTTTAATTAATATGCGTATGATGAACGTATCATGAAATTGAATATGTGTGCTAGATGATATTTGTGTTAGAGATGATTTATGTTGAATTATTGTTATAGATAATTTATGTTATTAGAATTATATAAGTTGTTTGATTTGGTTATTGGTTTGAGTCGATAGAATGATATGATGAATTATGTTTTGTAACATATTTTAGGATTAATGTTAATTAATTCAGAATCTAATTCATCAACATATGATGAATTGCATTTTAAAACATGTTTTAGGATTTTAATGGAAAATGTTTTAGGGTTTCATTTGTGTTTTATAACTTGTATTTATATTTATATTATGTTTATGTATGTGTATAAGTCATCTTATAAATATTTTTTAAAGGAAAAACAAACGTGAAGAAGGGCACATTATACGGAAGTGTTTGGATGGATCAAATCAAGGGCAAAAGAAGATTAGGAAAATTTAAAACTTTCATTTCTATTATATGTTAATTATGTTGTTATCATGTGTTCATATATTGTTACAATTTTAATTTACTTTAATTAATGCGATGTTAGTATCTTGTTGGTTTAGTATATTGTTTAGTTTAAAGTTGGATATTATTAAGTTAAATCATTCGCACACATTTATAGAATAAATTTAGAAATTATTACTTGCATTGTTGATTTATTGAAACTTAAAACTGTTATCTTTTATTATTTTTAATTGGGCGTGATGTTTTTATTTTTATTTTACAACAGTTATACTGTCAAAGATGATCAAGATGACGACGAAGATGATCAAGATGACGACAATTAGAAGTCTTTTGTTTTGTAAAAGATTAAAGATGTTTATGTTGGTTATTTTGTTTAAATGCACATGTATGTAACTTGAATTGTAAAATGATTTTCTTTAGGTTATTAATAATATTAGCTTTCGATTGGTGTATAAATATGTTTCTGAAACCTGAAATATTAAGAATAACATGGAAAATATAAATACAATTTATAAATTAAAAATTAAAACAGTAGGGTCTATGGCGACGACATGTCGTCGCCATAGGGTTTTTTAATTATTTGTAT
Source organism: Flaveria sonorensis (assembly GCA_025506505.1). NCBI lineage: Eukaryota > Viridiplantae > Streptophyta > Magnoliopsida > Asterales > Asteraceae > Flaveria > Flaveria sonorensis. The sequence goes on along the minus strand of CM046437.1, from coordinate 47,858,122 downwards.
TTAATTTTTTATTAAAATAAAAAAAAATTAGTTTGGGCCTATGGTCACGACATGTCGTCGCCATGGACTGAAAAATAAAATTATTTTTAAATTAAAATAAAATATGAATTTTTTTTGCCGACAACTCTTTGGCGACAACATGTCGTCGGGATAGACCTCTATGGCGACTAGGGTTTTAGCGACGACTCAAAATTACGCTATAGCGACAAGGCTGTAATGACTAGGTCTATGGCGAAGACAAACCGACCCTATCGCGACGACAATTGTCGTCGCCATAGCCCTTATTTCTTGTAGTGTTAATCCTTCTTCAGATTTGGTTGCATATAAGCATTTCGTTGTATCATTTCCCACATTTTATATGCTCCGAGCATCAATACAAATAGCCCATATAGTGTAGTATATGAATTTTAGGACATGACATTAGAATTGTGACATGAATCCTACTTCTCTTTGTATTACAATTGCAGTGTTAACAATCCTAGTGGTTCCCAATGGTGGTGTTGATTCGACATGTTTACTTAGATTTTCTTCTAAGATACTATGCTTCAAACAAGAACATGGAAACATGTTTTCTTTTATTCTTGTGATGTAACCCAAAAACACCAATCAGGATAGCTTTACTCCTTTCAATCGATGCCAACCAAAAAAACCACTAACCAATCTATAAATTTGACAAACAACAAAAACCACACTCTCCTTTATGTTATTAGTATTGCAACAAAACGAACAACCCATGTTCGGCTACGTCTTCTTCTAACTTCATCGAACTAAACAATAACATACAACCCATTGTGTTTATCTTTGATAAGCGAACTAACAATAGCCCCAAATAGCTTTTGACTTGTGTTTGATTCTACAAACTCGACCCACTTTTTGGCTTTAATTTTCTTGTGATATAATAGACAACAACCACCACCTTTTATTATGTTTATTTTTTCAAACTTCAAATAGACCTACGATGCCCTTGATTTGCAATCAGATTTAAGACAAAAAAGCTAATCAAACTTAATGATCAGCTTCTGACACACGAATCAGATTTTGCATAGTGAATGAAAAGGATGATTGAATCTTGAATCGATTTGACCCTAGCTCTCATGCCAATTACGTACTAACAAGGATTGGTGAAAGAAGAATATCAAACAATAATAAAACATATAATAAACTTGATTTGATATCGGTTTATTATCTCTTGTTTCATTATAGACTTTGACCTATATATTGTTAGTGTTAATCCCTCTCAAGTTATAGTCTAAGGATTATATGTGTATATATGTCAAATTATAGTATTGTTTACTACGTAATTAGGAGGGTTGGTGTTGTAATTATGTGTCCTATATATACATGTCAATATCAATGAAAATAGACAAGTTGTTGATTGCAATTGCTTTTTCTATTCTTCTTCATATTTTCAATTCTTGTGCAACAATTTGGCATCAGAGCCAAGCACCGATCGAATCAAATTGCGAAAAGACGCAGGCACTCTTTGGCCTTCACGGTTCATTCGATATCATTCGATCATTTGTTGTTGTTCGACTTCAAAACCGCAGGTGACCAAGGCCTCACGGCATTCGATTTGAAATCCGCAGGCATAGGCCTCACGGATCTGTTTGAAAACAACAAATTGATTATAGATTGATAAAGTTCTGAGTTTCTTGTTCTTAATAGAAGACTTATAACACCGAATTGAAATCGACAGAAAGACCGCACGTATTTTCAGCCTTCACGGTTCATACGAATCAATCGTTTGATTTTTACAACATCAATTGTTGGTTGTTAGATTTGAAATCCGCAGGCACTCAGGCCTACACGGAATTAAAATCAAAGTCAGACAATCGTATTGATCACATTTTTACTCGAGATTGATCGAGTCTTTCCGCAGGCAATTCGGCGTTACTGAATCTCTTAATTAAGTCGAATGGTTTAAGGACCAATCAGATTATGTTCAGTTGTCGGGAACCGTCCCTTAAACAATTGAATTTCATTCTTCACTCCTTTTCCATCGAAGTACATTAACAAATTAAAGAATCATTTTATTCTTTCTTCTGCAGTGCAGATACCAAAAGGAGTATCATAGGATACTTATAAATATTTATATAAGGTTAATAGAGACATTTGTTGCTCTCTTAATGTAAAAAAAAAAAAACACCGTAATAAGGTCGGTGTTAAAATTTCTCAAAAAATTTGATTGGCCCGGTAATATTTTGTCGTTATCTACGCAAAGCACGGTTGTTCTCTTGATTCGAATTTATTCGGTTGTTGGTTCGGGTATCCAACCACTATTCAGAATCATTGTTGTTGTGTTATCGTTATTTGACCCGGTATTGTTCGGTCATTAGTGTTTTGACTATTTGTGGTCAAATTAGTATTTCATAAACAAAGATTGACCTTTGTTGTTTAGAACCAAACCAAATTCTATTTTGAAGCAATCTGTTGTTTGTTTCAAATTTATACCTCTACAAAATCATTATTTTTATTATTATTCGAGAATATACCTGGTTGTGTTTGGTATTTGTTCTTGGGAAACATTAAGGATTAGTCATCTGAAACCTTAATTTGTCCATAAGACTTACTCTCGAGTGGTGAACATGACAGAATCATCAAAAGAAAAGAGTCTCGTGGTAACTTATAAGGAAGCGGGAACAACTATTTCGAATTTTCAATGCCCAATGTTAAAATCTACAAATTACACAAGTTGGGCAATTCGAATGAAGATCATGCTTGATGCAAATGATCTTTGGGAAACCATAGAACCCACTGCTCAAACAATTCGGATAGGAAAAAGGATAAGTGTGCAATGGCATACATTAGCCGGACTTTATCCGAAGATTTAATCTTGCATGTGCAAGATTGCAAATCTACTAAAGAAATGTGGGATTCGCTTAGAACCAGACATCTTGGTGCAACACAAGTGCAACAAGCACGGTTGCAAAGTATTAAGTCTGAGTTTGAAAAGTTGCAAATGAAAGACGATGAGACCATTGATGCTTTCACATCAAGACTAACTAATATTGTTAGTAAGGCAACTAGTTGTGGTGCAAAATATGATCAACCCACACTAGTTAGAAAAGTCTTGACCTTTATGCCAGATAGATTTATTTAGATAATTGCTTCCATTGAGCAATTCACTGATCTAGACAATGTAACTCTAGATGATTGTGAATCCAAGGATCGAAGCAGGAATTATCAGTTTGATTTTAACAAGTAATGATCGTCTCAAATATCTGATAATATGCTGGCACCCATCGGCTACTGAATCCTCTGGATTAAGAAACGCACAGACATTATGATTCTTAGCAAAAGGATTAGCCATATTGATGTTGTTAGAGAGGTGATTTAGGTGAGGATTGTTGAGGTATGAAAGATTTGAATGTTGGTGGAGAAAGGGGTTTTTGGTTTGAGTGAGTTTTTCTAGGTCCGAAAAGGGGTTCTGAAAAAGTGAATAAAAATGGCAACGGTCGGATTATCATTTATACTCCCCCGGATACTACTAAAACCTTTTATTTAATGTTGTGTGACCCTTAACCCTAATTACCCTTCCGTGGTTATCCAAAAGTTTATTCTTTCGTAGATCATCTACGGAAGGCAAAACTTTCCTTTTTGATTTGTTTTAATTTTATTCTTAATTAACTCTTCCGCAGGAACATCTACGGAAGGCAAAATTTGTTATGTATTTACTGTTTTATCCGTAAGTTACCATTCTATGAAAAGGCAATTTTTGCTCTTTTTGATGTATGATCTTAACATAATGTTAAATCATTTGTTGTTTGATATTGGACCATGTTGACTTTGCTTCATGGCAATTGTGCAATAAATGGTTTGTTAAAAACTTACAGATATCCTGCAGCCAAGTTAGTGCTCAGGTTCCAACTTTCTTCATTTAAAAATAAAACATATTAAACTCAGATTTTCATGTTGATTACTACTCCCCCTAAATTTATGATTGATGATGAACTTATGCATTTATCAAAAATTTATTAAGAGAATGGCATGAAAAGCAATTATCTATCCAACTTATTGGCAAATAAAAGAACAAAAACTATTTACAAGCATTTGCATCATACAATGGGATCATACTATGACACCAAGCAATTTCCTGAATCAGTTTTGTTTTATGATAGAATACATAGATCTAGTGTTGATTGCAAGTATTATGATCCACATAAATTCAAGCAAGAGTGTAGTTTCAACTTGTCATGCTATTTATCATGTTTTGATACTGATTAAAGATAGACTGATATGGACTCCACATTCAATTCATATTAGAGTTTGTCCTCCGTTTGTGAGTCAATTTATCACTTTTTCACACTTAAAACTATGTTCTTTAAGTTATAAGCTCTATCTTAAGATTTCTTTGAAATCATTAATGCTGATATGATTTGTAAGCTCTAAATTAATATACAGTTGATCACATTGGATTCTTTTAGAGCTGTTCCTTTTTGGAATCTTTTTTATCATCATTAACAGGACACCAGGTCTTTACTTACGTAAAACAGAGGTGCCTGTGAACCCAGGTCTTTGTTTACACAAAACAAAGGGTCCATGATGTGCAAAGATAGAGGTTATAAAGTGTCACAACATAGTGTGCTTAGGTGAGTAAGTTGATCACAGCAGGATAAGACTTACTTGCTTGTTCCTCATAATGGAATTGGCCATAATTTGTCACCTTGACATTATGTTAAGCATGAACTTGTTTATTTTCCACTCAAGCAGAACCTACTTACATATCAAATCACATCTGATCAGTCTTTATTATGTGATAAAATTCAGGAAATTAAACCAAGGCATAGTGTACTATCATTTCCCATGATATGAATTGCTTATTCAAGAAAACATGATAGTAAGACAATATTTTTGGAATTTTATATGTTTTATGAATGTTTTTGGCTTTCTCATATTAAGAAATTTTAAGGACAGATCATGCTTTTCTTTGTGTTGATTATTTAATCTAAGTTGATCATGCCTAAGGATTCAATTAAGAAATTAAATCTCACTGAGTCAAAGGCTTTAGTGAATAAATCAGCAAGATGATTTGTTGTATCCACTTTAATCAACTTGATTAAACATTTTTCTAAACAATCTCTCAAAAAATGACGTCTGATTTCTATGTGCTTTGTTTTACTATGCTGCACTGGATTAGCAGTGATGAACATAACAGTTGAGTTGTCAATATGTATTGGTGTTTGAAGAAAATTGTAACCATAATCAAGTAATTGGTTTTGCAACCATAAAACCTGAGAGCAACCAGCTAAAGCAGCTATGTACTCAGCCTCAGCTGTGGATACTGATACATTTGTTTGCTTTTTGCACTGTCAAGAAACAAGTCTTGGTCCTAGGAATTGGCATCCACAAGTTGTGGATTTTCTATTGTTGTTACACCCGCCAAAGTCACTATCTGAATATGAGTAGAGGTTGAATTCTCCTTCTTTGGGATACCAAAGTCCTAGAGCTGGCTTCCTTTTGAGATATCTAAATATCTTCTTGACTGCATTCATATGTGAAATCTTGGGGTCTGCTTGGTACCTAGCACAAACACACACAGCAAACATTATGTCAGGTCTGCTGGCAGTTAAGTACATTAAAGATCCTATCAAAGATCTATATAATCTTTGATCAACTGACTTCCCTTTAGGATCAGGTACAATCTTGTTTATTGTTGATGTTGGTGTTTTGCATGAAGATGAATCAGCAAGGTTGAACTTCTTCAAAAGTTGATTCACATACTTCTCCTGATTGATAAAAATGCCATCTGGTTTCAGATGAACTTGCAAACCAAGGAAAAATGTTAATTCTCCGATGGAGCTCATTTGAAACTCAGATTTCATCAAGCATTCAAGCTCTTCACATAATCTCTTGTTTGTTGATCCAATGATGATATCATCTACATATACTTGGACTACTAAGAGATCTAGATTGTTCTATGCTTTATCTGTAGACCCTGTTATCTATCAAGATCACATAATCGATTTCTGGAACTCAACACTAATTGAGGAGGAGCAGGATGAAAAGGTAATCTATGTAACAATCAGAAACGAACAGCTGAGGGTAGATGAACGAACAATAAGGAGGGTGCTGGAGTTAGGAGAAGGTGAAGAAACACACCATAATGTATTCGACCATGTATACATTCAAAAAGTATTTCAACTGATAGGATATGATGGTGATTATAGAAATGGTGAAATCAAGAAGGGAAGGTTGTGTAAGCCATATAGATTCCTATGCCACACTTATCTGAAATGTATGTCCAACAGGAAGTCAGGGTTGTACAGATTTTCAAGGCATATCTCCTCCGGAATCATTGGTATATTTGAAGGAAGGACATATAACTATTCTAAGTACATTCTGGGATGTTTATGTGACCACATAAGGATGGAAAAGGAAAACAAGATGTATATGTTCCCAAGGTTCCTTCAGCTGATCATAAACGAAACTATGCCCAATGTTGATAGAAAAGGTGATGTTTTTGTCCAAACTCACCTGGGAAGATTTGTACTCAACAAGTTGAGTGGATAATATCAAGGGGAAGATATGGAGATGTTCCCACATGTGATTGATGAAAATGCTGATTTACCTCAGAAACTCCTATTCCCTGTACAACCACAGCAACAAACCATATCATCTGAGTTTTTTGATCAACCACAACAACAAACTCCACAAGCTAAATCCCCTGAACCACCACATCATGAACCCAATCCTCCTTCACCACCATCCTTTACCAACATACCAGATACACCACCTGTACATCCCATCTCACCACCAAGTGAACACACCCAACCCTTATCACCTTCACTTTCCCAAACATCAATTAACTCTGCTTCAACTGAAGTAGTGTCATATGATCAAATCCCACAACAATCACCACCTGTCCATATTATCTCACCACCAAGTGAACATACCCAACCTATCACTCCTGTCCAATCTCAATCATCAATGAACACTGGTGCCACTGAACCTCTCTCTCTCACACCTACTGAACCTGCTGAAAGCCTAACTTATACTTTACCACTCAACCTTCATGAGGATGAGCATGATGTTGTGAATGAAGGCACTATAGAGGAGATATGTTTAGATGTAGAGGGGAGAATGATGAAGAAGTTGAACAAGAAGCTGAGACTGATAGTCATTTTGTTGATATCACTACTTACAATGAGAATCTGAGTTTGATGACTTAGTAATCAGCATGAAAATCTGAGTTTAATATTTTTTATTTTTAAATGAAGAAAGTTGGAACCTGAGCACTAACTTGGCTGCAGGATATCTGTAAGTTTTTAACAAACCATTTCTTGCACAATTGCCATGAAGCAAAGTCAATAAGGTCCAATAGCAAACAACAAATGATTTAACATTATGTTAAGATCATACATCAAAAAGAGCAAAAATTTCCTTTCCGTAGAATGGTAACCTACGGATAAAACAGCAAATACATAACAAATTTTGCCTTTCGTAGATGTTCCTTCGGATGAATTAATTAAGAATAAAATTAAAACAATTCCAAAAGGGAATTTTTGCCTTCCATAGATGATCTACGGAAGAATAAACTTGTGGATAACCATGAAAGGGTAATTAGGGTTAAGGGTCCTATAATATTAAATAAAACATTTTAATAGTGTCCGAGGGAGTATAAATGATAATCCAACCGTTGTCATTTTTATTCATTTTTTCAGAACCCCTTTTCAGACCTAGAGAAACTCACTCAAACTGAAAACCCCTTTCTCTACCAACATTCAAATCTTTCTAACCTCAACAATCCTCACCTAAATCACCTCTCTAACAACATCAATATGGCTAATCATTTTGCTAAAGATCATAATGTTTGTGTGTTTCTTAATCCAGAGGATTCAGTAGCCGATGGGTGCCGGGATATTATCAAATATTTGGGACGTTCATTACTTGTTAAAATCAAATTGATAATTCCTGCTTCGATCCTTGGATTCACAGGTGGTATTAGAGCCAAGTGCGCATTGATCTAGATCAATTGATCTATTAGTTTGATTTCTTTAATTGGTGTTTATTTTAAACTAGTTTGTTAATTTTTGATAATTAGCATAGTTAATTAACATGAGCAATTCAGTGGTTGGCGCTTATCAACCTCCAAAGTTGGAGAACAAATCTGATTTCAAAACATGGAAAATCAGATTCAAGAATCATGTTAATTATACAGATTCTGACTTATGGGCGTCTATCACTGAAGGTCCTTATATTCCACCTGCTATAGGGACTGATTACAAAGATAATAATCAGCCCATAAATCTGAAAAATTTGTCACCTGATGATGCCAAGAAAGTCAAAGTCGACATTAAGGCCTATAGTATGCTTACTATAGCTTTACCTGAAGACCTATTGATCAGGTGTGAAACATACAAAACTGCTAACTCATTATGGAAAATTCTTCACACTTAGTGTGAGGGAAGTGATAAGATTAGAAGTATCAGGAAGGATACCTTGCGTTCTCAATATGAAACATTCCATCACATTCAGGGTGAATCCGTCCCTCAACAACTCCACAAGTTTATGCAACTTGTTATAGAGTTGAATATCTTTGAACTGAAGTACAACAATGAGGAGTTAAATAAAAAGATGCTTCATTCATTACCAGAAAGATGGACCCACACTGTGTCTATGTTCAAGAATATTCTTGATCTGAAGTCAACTAGGTTAGACACTCTAGTTGTAAAGGTAGAAGCTTTGGAGTTGGATGAGAAAACCAAAAACAAGAGTGTTAAAGCACCTATAGCACCATACCAATTCAAAGAATCTAAGGGTGTTGGATGTGCCTTTATCCCTAATGATAATGAAGGTACCTCTTGTGTTGAGAGTGACAATGAAGAGGAAACTGGCTTCTATGCTGCCAAGCCCTCTAAATTGAACTCTCAAAACAATCAAAACAGAAAAGCAAAAGGAAAGGCTGATGACTCCAAAACAAATAAAACCCGTAATCAAACAGAACCAATCACTGTGGTTCTGGAATCAGAAGAACAGAAGGCAACCTTTACAGCTTTCTGCTCAAGCTTTCAAGCTTACTTGGGAAGTACCTTGACTCCTACCCACTTCTGTTAGCAAGACCTTGAAGAACTTCATCCTGATGAAGTGGAAGAGATGGATCTACAATGGCAAATGGCCATGATTGTTTACAGGTCCATGATGTATATGAGAAGGAACAAAGGACTATTTGTTGAAGGAAGTATAATAAAGATTGGTGTTGACAAATCAAAAGTGAGGTGTTACAAATGCAATTTGTATGGACAGTTCTCAAGGGAATGCAACAGCAATCAGCGATCAACAACAGACACAAGACAAGCAAATCAAAGAAGCTTCAAGCAACCTTAGCTAACAAACTCATCCCCCCCAGCCACAAGTTCTTCAACAGGTACTAGTAACTCTATAGAAACTGGTTTGATTATTTTGCACGATGGAACTTGTGATTGGAGCATGTATTAGATGGAAGTACAAGAGGAAAATCAAGCACTAATGGCAAACTTAGAAAACAAAGTTCCACCAATGGCTAGAGAGGTAAGAGAAATGTCATGTTCTTCCTTATGTATTGATGAGGTTGAAAGATATAGGGTTCATGCTCAACAATTGGCTGATAAAGTCAAAGAAACTATGATTTTAAATGAATCTCATGTAAGAGAACATAAACTCTATTAGGTCAAAATCAATTCATTACAAAAGGATTTAGACAAACTTGTGTCTGAAAAGTATAATCTGAAAGCACATGTTGAGCATTTGCCCACCTCCTCAACAAAGTCCATGTCAGATAATGCATCTACTGAAGTGAAACTTCAGAAATTTCAACTATCATCACAGCAATATGCGAAACTTTTGAGCTCTCATATTGAATCAAAGAACAGGTCTGGATTGGGATTTCATGCTATTGCACCACCAATAAGTGATAACTACACCACTCTACCTGAATTCATGACCAACAGTCTGTCAAATCATTTTGTGTCTAACAGCAAAACTGAGTCAAAAGTTGAAAATAATGAATTGGTAAATGATAAAGATACTGAAATTAGTGAAGCAGATTCATCTGAATCAAAGTTTTCAAAACAAAATGAATTAGAATTTGACTTTGATGACTGTGATGATCTGGATGAAGTTGATGAGCCTAATGAATAAGAAAGTGCTAGTTTGGGTAAGGGTAAAAATATAATATTTGAACCAATAATTCCCAAAGTACTTGATGAAATCAAGCTACCTTATCCCCTAAAACAAAGAAATTTGTTGAAGACCATCTACACAAGAATTGGTCATCTGAATGAAGGGATTCAGGAGCTCAACAAAAAGCATAACAGTCAACCAGCAACAAGAACTACGGAGGAAGAAAAGAAACACACTTCAGTAGAACACCTGCAGAAGAAGAAGATAGGTCCTCATACATCCGTAGAAAAGCAAACAAAAATGTTACTAAGTCAACATCCGTAGAAGATCTACGGAAGAAGACAAAACAGTCTTTCGTAGAAAATCTGCGGAAGAAGAAATCATCAGAACCAAAACAGTCATCCGTAGAATATCTACGGAAGAAGAAAACACCTGCTGATTCAACTGCTAACTAGAAAGGTAAACAACAAAAAGAAGATCTTTCAGCTGCTAGGTCTAAAAAAGAATTGAAGTAGCAAAAGAAGACACTGATAAAGAAACAGACAAAGATAGAAGCTGACTCTAACAGTAAAGCTGAAGAGATGTATTACAAATGGTGTGATATGCACAACCACAGCACAGAAGAATGCTACTTCAGCAGCTATTACTCCAAATGCAATATGAACAATCATATGACTTCTGATTGTTACTTCAACAAGTATTGTGCCATATGCAACAAGAACAATCATTCTACTCAAGAATGCTTCTTCAACAAAAAGGACAAAACAAAGATTCCCAAGAAGCAAAAAGTTGAGATTGCTAAATCAGATTCATAATCATCTAAGAATGATGAATCAAAAGTCCAAAAGCAAAAGAAGCAACAACCAAAGAAGAAGATCTCAAAGACAAAGCAAACATCTGCTGATGATCAAGCAAAGAAGAAGAAGGAGAAGCAATAATATCAAAGAAAGACTCCTCACAAGAAAGTAGTGTTGCAGGAAGATAAAGCCTTCTTTGATCACTTTGAAAAGGGTAATCATGTACCTCAATCAAAAACAAAAGATGTTGTAACTTTTTCTAACAAAGCATCATCTTCAAGTTTGAAGTACAAGGTACTCAAAGAAGAAGTGACAGAAGAAGTAACTATGAATCAAGATCAAAGTGCATCAAGTTCATCTTCAACAGAATCATCATTAACCCAAACAGAACATAATGAATCAATTAGGGCTAAAAACAATCTTGAGACATCTAGGCTTGTTCATGATAGAGTAACTATTCTAGATAACAATGGCAAGCCCAAAACCATCAAGGCTTGGGCTCTACTTTCTAATTGATTTCATTATTTTTGCAGGAACATCCATGGAGGACTGACAACAAGTGGTATGTTGATAGTGGTTGTTCCAGGCATATGACAGGAAACTATGCTCTCCTCTATGACTTCAAACATAAAAATGCTTCATATGTAGCATTTGGTGGGGATAAGAAGGGAGGTAAAATTGTTGGTGAAGGAATGGTAACAAATGGAGTACTCAAGTTTGAGAAATTTAATTTTTGTGAAAATTTACAATACAATTTACTCAGTGTATCTCAAATTTATGATCAAAATTATACCACTTTATTTGATAACTCTTTCTGTTACATTCTTAAGCCAGGTTTTCAAGTTCCAGCAGATTGGATCCTTCTTAAAGCACCAAGAAAAGGAAACACTTATGTTTTGAATATGAATAACACATCTATGACAAGTAATGAAACCTGCCTGATCTCTAAGTCATTAGAAGATGAATCATAGCTGTGGCATAGAAGGATGGTTCATTCCAACATGAAGAACATGAATAAGTTGGTTAAACATGACTTAGTCATTGGCCTTCCCAAGAAAGAATTTTATTGTTTTAATCATTGTTCATCATGTTATAAAGGGAAACAATATAGGGTGTCACATAAGTCCAAAACAATCAACACCAACACAACACCACTCAAACTGCTACACATGGATCTTTTTGGTCCAACCAATGTGCTAAGCATTGGTAAAAGGCAATATTGTTTGGTGATTGTTGATGATTTCACTAGATTCACATGGGTCTTTTTATTAAAACACAAAAGTGAAACATTAGAAACATTAATGGAGTTTATCACTAAGATTGAAAACCAACTTGATTTAAAGATCAAAATGTTAAGAAGTTATAATGGACCTGAATTTGTTAATCATGTTTTAGATTCCTTTTGCAGGGACAAAGGAATAGCCAGATAATTCAGTGCACCAAGAACTCCATAACAAAATCGACTTGCTAAAAGAAGAAACAGGACTCCAATTGAAGCAGCAAGAAGCTAGCTAATTCATAGTTGCCTATCACATTTTAGGTAGAAGCAGTGAACACAGCATGCAATATTTAAAACAGAACTTTAATTGTCAAAGAACATAATGAAACACCTTATGAAATTTTGTTTAAAAGAAAACCTTTTATAGGCTATCTTAGAGCTTTTGGGTGTCATGTGTCAATTTTAAACACCAAAGGTCAATTAGGAAAATTTGATGAAAAACCTTATGATTGTTTCTTTATTGGTTACTTATCAACATCTAAATCATATAGAGTATACATTCCTCATAATAATATTGTAGAGGAAACACCCAATGTACCTTTTAATGAATCCTTATTTCTAAAATCTATAAAAGGTTCATCTTGGTTGTTTGATATAGTTGCATTAACAAATTCATTTAACTCTAGTTATTTGAATGTTGCAGGTCCTGCGGATACATGTTATCCTTATGTACCTCCAAATTTGGGTGAAGTGTCATTGTCAGCTGATCCTCCAAGATTACCCCAGACACATGCTTCAAATGTTCCTGATCCAGGCCCTTCATCTCAAACAAGTAATGAAAACACTGATGGACCTGGAAATTCAACTTCAGTAGAAGTTAACAATGCATCTGTAGAAGATCTTTCTACATCCGTAGATGTTCCATCTTCTTCTGGACATGATTCATTGCCATCAACTGAAGTTCCAAACTCATTAGGAAACACTCCAACAACATTCAAGTCTGCAGATCAACAAACTCCTACATCCGTAGTTGTTCCTGTAGTTGTTGCAGAAGTTGTAACTACATCTGCGAAAACACAAATTCATGAAGATGGAGTTCATTCAGCATTAGAAGGCCAAAATGATGAGGATCTTAATCACTTTGTTAATTCTCCATCTCAGCTAGGTACATCTCCATCAACCAACATTTCTAACTTGGAATCATCCATTCCAGTTGAATCAGTGCCAACGACAAGAATTCATTAGTATCATCCTATTGAAAATATTATTGGTGATTTTACTAAAAGAACCACAAGAAGTCAAGGGGGAGCTGCTAATATCTGTCTGTTCTCCTATTTTCTTTCATAAATGGTTCCAGCCAATATCACTACAGCATTGAAAGATAACAGCTGGATTGAAGCAATGCAAGAAGAACTTCAGCAATTTAGAAAACAAAAAGTCTGGATTCTAGTTGATCTTCCTGAAGGCCAATATCTAATTGGCACAAGGTGGCTTTTCAAGAACAAACTAGATGACAAAGGTATCATTGTGAGAAATAAAGCAAGGCTAATAGCACAAGGCTATACTCAAGAAGAAGGGATAGACTATGATAAAGTTTTTGCTCCTGTTGCCAGGATTGAAGCCATTAGAGTCTTTCTAGCCTATGCATCACATAAGAAGTTCACAGTTTGCCAGATGGATGTAAAATGTGCTTTCTTATATGGTAAAATTGATGAAGAAGTCTATGTTACCCAACCACCAGGCTTTGAGGATCCTGATTATCCACACAGGGTATACAAGCTTAACAAAGATTTTATGGTCTTCAACAGGCCCCAAGAAAGTGGTATGAAACATTGTCTTCTTTCTTACTCAAGCATGGTTACAAAAGGGGAACAATTGATCAGACTCTCTTCCTAAAGCATGAACATCAAGATCACTCAGTTGTCCAAGTATATGTAAATGATATCATCTTTGGATCAACAAACAAGAGATTGTGTGAAGAGTTTGAATGCTTGATGAAATTTGAGTTTCAAATGAGCTCCATAGGAGAATTAACATTTTTCCTTGGTTTGCAAGTTCATCAGAAACCAGATGGTATTTTTATCAATCAGGAGAAGTATGTGAAACAAATTTTGATGAAGTTCAACCTTGCTGATTCATCTTCTTGCAAAATACTAGCATCAATAATAGATAAGATTGTACCTGATCCTAAAGGGAAGTCAGTTGATCAAAGATTATATAGATCTATGATAGGATCTTTAATATACTTAACTGCCAGCAGACCTGACATAATGTTTGTTGTATGTGTTTATGCTAGGTACCAAGCAGACCCTAAGGATTCACATATGAATACAGTCAAGAGGATATTCAAATATCTTAAAGGGAAGCCAGCTCTAGGACTTTGGTATTCCAAAGAAGGAGAATTCAACCTGTACTCATATTCTGATAATGACTTTGGCAGGTCTAACAATAATAGAAAATCCACAACTGGTGGATGCCAATTCCTAGGACCAAGACTTGCTTCTTGGCAGTGCAAAAGACAAACAAAAGTATCAGTATTCACAGTTAAGGCTGAGTACATAACTGCTTCAGCTGGTTGCTCTCAGGTTTTATGGTTTTGGAGTCATCAACCTTTCCTTTTGCTTTTCTGTTTTGATTATTTTGAGAGTTCAATTTAGATGGCTTGGTGGCATAGAAGCCAGTTTCCTCTTTATTGTCACTCTCAACACAAGAGGTACCTTCATCATCATTAGAGATAAAGGCACTTTCAACACCCTTAGATTCTTTGAATTGGTATGGTGCTATAGGTGCTTTAAAACTCCTGTTTCTGGTTTTCTCGTCCAACTCCAAAGCTTCTACCTTTGCAACCAGAGTGTTTGGACCAATTGACTTCAGATCAAGAGTATTCTTGAACATAGACATAGTGTGGGTCCAGCTTTCTAGTAATGAATGAAGCATCTTTTTATTTAGCTCCTCATTGTTGTACTTTAGTTCAAAGATATTCATCTCTGTAACAAGTTGTATAAACCTGTGGAGTTGTTGAGGCACAGATTCACCTTGAATGTGATGGAATGTTTCATATTTTGAACGTAGGGTATCCTTCCTGATACTTTTAATCTCATCACTTCCCTCGCGCAAAGTGTGAAGAATTTTCCATAATGAGTTAGTAGTTTTGTATGCTTCACACCTGATCAATAGGTCTTCAGGTAAAGCCATAGTAAGCATACTATAGGCCTTAATGTCGACTTTGACTTTCTTGGCATTATCAGGTGATAGATTTTTTAGACATATAGGCTGATTATTATCTTTGTAATCAGGTCCTAAAGCAGGTGGAATATAAGGACCTTCAGTGATAGACACCCATAAGTTAGAATCTGTATAATTAACATGATTCCTGAATCTGATTTTCCATGTTTTGAAATCAGATTTGTTCTCCAACTTCGAAGGTTGATGAGCACCAACCATTGAATTGCTCATGTTAATTAACTATGCTAATTCTCAAAAATTAACAAACCAGTTTAAAATAAACACCAATTAAACAAATCAAACTGATAGATCAATTGATCTAGATCAATGAGCACTTGGCTCTGATACCACCTGTGAATCCAAGGATCAAAGCAGAAATTATCAATTTGATTTTAAAAAGTAATGATCATGGAACTATCAACACTTGTTGTTTAATGGATTGTTTATAAATTGAAATCGATGAACAAAATAAAACAACTTGAAAACACAATGTAATAATGTAACACAAAGATGATTTTCAATTGCTTTTCATTCATAACAAACCGATTACATGATGTTGATGCTCTTGATGTTCTTATTATTGCTATATTGTTGTTGTTCTCTGTTCTTGTTGTATTGCTATTTTTCTAGAGTGATTCTTAATTGATATCGTTTCTATCAATATATACACCTATTTGAGAATCGATATCTCTCAATCTCTCTCTATTATGTTTCTATGTTGCTGCTAATATCTCGCTATTCTGTTTCGCTATTCTGTTTCTATATGTGTGTATCCTTGCCTTGTTTATCGGCATAGGAGATCACAATTTACATTGAAAATTATAAATTACAAACAAAATGTTATTGATGTGACGTGGAATATTCGCTTGACTTCAATTTCTTCTGCCATCATTGATTTGATGATGTTGCTTTGACATGTTGACTTGTTGACTTTTTGATCTTCTGTAGGAATTTGTATTTCATAGGAAGTTCTTCTTCCGTAGCAATTGGTCTTCCACAGCAAACTTTCCAGTAGCTCCACTTGATCTTGGATTTGTTTAGCATTTGTTGTTCTTCTATAGGAGATCTACAGAAGCACAGACTTCAGTTATGCCCCGAAGAACATCTACGGAAGAAGAAAATTGTTCATCCGCAGTTGTTCTAACACTTGGTCAATTTTCCAAATTTACCAAGTATGATGTTTCCTGCAATGACACATAAACCAACACACATAATAATATAGGTTAACATATAAATCATGCAGTACATTTTGTTATCAAAAGAGAATTACAATGAGTTATTACAAGAGTTGATTTATCATCTTAACCTATACAAAGGATCTAGACCTAACAATGATACTATCATAAGAATGAAAAACTTTGAAGAAAGGATCAAGTCTAAAAGAGGAACTATGGTTGAGACTCAAGATAAACTCTTGTTCATGCATCCTGACAAGAATAATAGTCATGGAAAACGCTTTGGAAATCATGGACCAAAGAGATTTAACTCGTCAAAGAAGAATTGGCGAGATGGTAAGGGAAAGCAAGAAGAAAAAGATGAAGGATCTTCTCAGAAATCCCTTTATAATAGATCAAAGAAAACTCATTGAGATTTGAGTAAGGTTAGATGCCACAAGTGCAAGAAGCATGGGCATTATGCAAATTCGTGTCCTTAATATGAGCAAACACATGAACAATCTAACCTAGTGGAAGAAGATGATGAGCCCACTCTACTAATGGCTATTCATAATGAACAAGAAGACCATCAAGTTTTCTTAAATGAAAAGCAAATTGAACCAAACCGATATGTGACTACCGATGAAAGTCTATGGTACTTGGACAATAGTTCAAGTAATCATATGACTGGTAATAAAGAACACTTCAGAGAAATAAATGAAAAGATCTCTGGGCAAGTTCGTTTTGGTGATGGTTCGTATGTAGAGATTAAAGGAAGTGGCTCAATCTTGTTGGAATGTAAAAATAAAGAACAAAGAATTGTTATGTAAAAATAAAGAACAAAGAATTGTTTCTAATGTCTATTACATTCCAAGTTTGAAAAGTAGCATTCTTAGCCTAGGCCAATTGACTGAAAATGGATGTAAAGTCCTATTAGAACGTGATTTGTTATATCTATATGATTATAATCAGACTTTGCTTTTAAAAGTCCGACGTTCAAGGAATAGACTTTACAACATCAATTTAAATATTGGTGTACCTTTGTGTCTATTGTCCAAACTTGATGAAGAAGCATGGCTATGGCATGCTTGTTTGGGTCATATGAATTTTGATGCTATAAAATCTATGACTCATAAAAATTTGGTTCAAGGAATTCCTTGTATAAGTCATGCAAGTCAAATTTGTGATGCATGTCTATTGGAAAAGCACGCTAGAGCTCCATTCCCAAACCAAACCAAGTTCAAGTCACTTAAACCTTTAGACTTGGTTTATGGAGATCTTTGTGGTCCCATATCACCACCGACTCATTCTGGAAAGAAATATATCTTGTTACTTGTAGACGATTGTACTCGCTACATGTGGGTTTATTTTTTGAATTCTAAAGATAAAGCTTTTGAAACCTTTAAAGAATTCAAACAAATGGTGGAAAATGAGATTGAAAATAAATTGAAAATGCTGAGAACCGATAGAGGTGGAGAATTCACATTCGGTGAATTTACTCGATTTTGTAAAGAAAATGGTATTGCTAGACAACTTATAGCACCCTATTCACCACAACAGAATGGTGTGGTCGAACGTAGAAACAAAACTATGTTATTTACTACTCGTAGCATAATGAAGGCTATGTTAATGCCTCAAAACTTTTAGGGTGACGCTGTAAAGCATACCATATATGTGCTAAATAGAATTCCAACTAAAGCACTGACAAGTGCTACTCCTTTTGAAGCGTTAAAAGGTAGAAAACCTAACTTAAAACACTTAAGGGTTTTCGGGTGCATAGCATATGCTAAGGTACCATCAAATCATCTAACCAAGTTGGATGATAGAGGTGTTAAAATTGTATACTTAGGAGTTGAAGAAGGATCAAAGGCATGTACATTATTTAATCCTACAACTAAGCAAATTTATATGAGTATGGATGTCAAATTCCTAGAAAAGGATTCATGGAATTAGAAAGAGTACATGAATAAAGTTGGAAGTGAAGAACCTGAATGGATAGACTTTATTGTTAAGGAAAATTCAAATGAAATTCCTCAAGAAAACAAAGAAGTAGAACCACATACTGTGGAAGATGAGCATACGGGGGATGGTAATCTTAAATACCAAGACCCGTTGTCTCCTAGTTCAACAAGTTTTCCTTTCACTCCTCCAACTTACACCTATGAACTTGATTCAGCAAAGACTACTGAACATACATCAACTTCAGGAAGGTTAACTAGACCTTATGATAATACACCAATAAGAGGTTCTAAACCCTTTCAAAGTTTGTATAAAGAAGCCCCATAAGTTGAAATTAATGAATTACCATTACCTGAAGAGGAACCTCAGAACTATAAGGAGGCAGCCAAAGAGAAGAAATGGATTGAAGCTATGCAGGCTAAAATGGATTCATCAACAAGAATAATACTTGGATATTAACCAAGTTACCTGATAATCATAAGGCAATTGGCCTAAAATGGGTATTCAAGACTAAGAGAGATGCAAAAAGGAAAATAATAAAGCATAAGGCTCGTCTAGTAGCCAAAGGCTATGTACAGCAGCAAGGTATAGACTTTGATGAAGTCTTTGCTCCTGTAGCCCGTATAGAAACAGTTCACCTTATTCTGGCCTTCGCAACCTATAATGAATGGGAAGTACATCACCTTGATGTAAAAAAAGCTTTCTTGCATGGCAAACTTACGGAAGAAGTCTATGTGTCACAACCTGAAGGGTTTGTGAAACCACATGACATAGGGAAAGTCTACAAACTTTCTAAAGCTTTGTATGGACTTAGACAAGCATCACGTGTATGGAATATGAAACTAGATCACACGTTAAAGTCACTTGGTCTCAAGAAATGCACTTTAGAACAAGCAGTCTATACAAGAAAAAGCAAAACTTCTACTTTGCTTGTTGGAGTCTATGTTGATGATCTCATAGTTACTGGAACTCCAAAGAAAAAAATAGACTTGTTCAAATCTTAAATGGAAGAGAAATTTGAGATGAGTGACTTTGGGTTACTAGCTTATTATCTTGGGATAGAAGTCACCCAATCTGGGGGTGATATATCTATTAAACAATCTGGTTACATTACTATGATTCTGAAGAATGCTGGTATGTCAGATAGTAATGAAACCAAGTTTCTAATGAACCCTGGCACATTGTTAACTAAAACTGAAGGTGGAAAATCGGTTGATCTCACTGAATATAGAAGTCAAATTGGTTGTCTAAGTATCTACTTCACACCAGACTAGACTTGTCCTATTCAGTTGGTTTGCTTAGTTGGTTTATGCAAGAACCTAAAGAGCATTATCTTAAGGCCATTCATCAAGTGCTTCGTTATATCAAAGGAACAAAAGATTTTGGTATAACCTATAAAAGGAATGGGCGGTGTAAGATAACAGGCTATCGTGATAGCAGTTATGGGGTTAATACTGAGGTAGGAAAAGGCACTACAGGGTTAGTGTTCTACTTTAGAAAGTCACCCATAACTTGGTGCACACAGAAGCAACAAGCTGTGGCACTTTCTTCATGTGAATCTGAATTCATGGCTGCAACAGCTGCAGCATGTCAGGCGTTATGGCTTAAAAGATTACTCAGTGAACTCACTGGATGGAAGGAAGAAAAAATCACACTTTACGTTGACAACATATCCGCTATCGCTTTGATGAAGAACCTGGTGTTTCATGGAAGAAGCAAGCATATTGATACCCGTTATCATTTCATCAGAGAATGTGTAGAGAACGAGCATATCATTGTGGAACACATCAGTGGAGAACTACAAAGGGCAGACATTCTGACAAAAGCATTAGCAAGGATCAAGTTTGCTACAATGCGGGAATTGCTCGGTGTTCAAGATCTACTTGTTCGTGATTAAGGGGTGTATGTTAGTGTTAATCCCTCTCAAGTTATAGTCTAAGGGTTATATATGTATATATGTCAAAGTATCGTATTGTTTACTACGTAATTAGGAGGGTTGGTGTTGTAATTATATGTCCTATATATACATGTCAATATCAATGGAAATAGACAAGTTGTTGATTGCAATTGCTCTTTCTATTCTTCTTCATATTTTAAATTCTTGGGCAACATATATAGGATGGATGGAAAGATGCAACACTTGAAATATCGACAAACCCCTAGAAAAATACAGTTTCTAAGTTAAAAATTTACGTGCTTGACCCTTTGACTCTTTTACCCATATAAATATTACACTAAAATGTAAATTTCAAACAATTATATAACCTGGTCTAAAGATACCACTAAAAGTTGATTGCATGCCTTTATATGTGTTGACCACTAAAGATACCATCTAAGTCTAATTGCGTAGTTTGAGAAAATGTGCAATTTGTTCATCAATATTCATAACCATCTAGGATCGGAAAGGGTATATTCATCTATTTGATCGTTACATACATGTAAGGAAGTGTATGAAATATGTGCAATTGTTGCAATTTAGTAAAATATTTGATGTGAAGCCCAATATACCCAATTACCCTTTCTCAAATATGTGCAAATTTTTGCAATTTAGAGTGCATATATATTGATTTGATAGTTACATGCATGTCAGGAACTATATGATATCTCACAAGTAACTTATTTGAATTATTAAAGATTCTAAAACCGGTACCCTTTTTTAAGTAAATTAGTATTTTTATTTAATATAGCGTCTCAATTTAGACCAGAATTATTTTAGTCTTAATTAATTTGAATATCCTGTGAACCGACCAAAAATAAATTGACCCTACAAACACAGGACCTTCATTTATAACGTTAAGCAATCATTAACTAGTCTATTGTTTTGTTTGTCATTTAATTAAATACATTACATGTGATGGAGCAGAGATAAACATGATTTATTCGGTGCACCCACTACAGTTTAATTAATCCACAAATAGACAAATGGTTCATAGTTTATTCATTAAAGAATTCATTTTTGCACGTTCTATATCATATGAGTTGGTATATATAAGAGTTTATGATCAAAAACCATAGAGATCGGCCTAAAAAATTGGAAAGCAAAATGGTGAAATCCTTAAGTTTTGACAAAAATGGAGTGAAGAAAGGTGCATGGAGCAAAGAGGAAGATGACAAGTTACGAGCCTACATTCAGAGATACGGCCATTGGAACTGGAGTTTACTTCCGAAGTTTGCTGGTCCGAACCTTGAATCAATATAGGCAAATAACTTTTGGGTATACTAATTGTTAGTTGATTCTTGTTTTTAGGTTTGTCGCGAAGTGGTAAAAGTTGCAGGTTGCGATGGGTGAATTATCTTCGCCCAAACATGAAACATGGATATTTTACAAAAGAAGAAGATGATATGATTGTTCACTTGCATAAAAAGCTTGGCAACAAGTAAATTGTATTCATGTGATTATATTATTAGGTTTTTTAGATTTCACTTAGAAAGTTGCAAAGTTAAACTTGTGTTGGTTTATTCATAGATGGTCTACGATAGCTACAAAGTTGCCGGGACGGAGTGACAATGAAATAAAAAACCGATGGAACACATGTTTGAAGAAACGAGCACAAGATAACAACATTGTGCTAGAAACCGCACACCTTGAAACCATGAGTCCTAGTGAAACTAACCCGAAAGTAACCCAAGATCAAGAACTCCAAATGGAAGGGCCAGCGAGTTTAGTGTCTGATTCGTCATCAGGTTCTACAGGTACCGAGTCATCATCGTCTTGGTTGATGATAAACAACGAGTTTTGGACCGAACCCTTTTTACAAGACATCACCTTATCACTCGATACCGTCTTATCACCTTTAATCGTTGTTGATAATTTGATCTCTCAATATTCGTGTGATGATATATTGATTAACAATGAGTTTTCATGGCCAATGTTGGATTCATATATTGAATCCAATACCGAGTTCATAAACCGTTGGGATAGTTATAGTTAAATATGTTAGGATCAATTTATACATGATGATTATCTTATAAATAAATAAATACATTTAACGTCCGTAGTATATAGTACGTTTTGATCAATTATAAAGTATCTACCACGTGTTTGTCTGCTTCAGTTTTATCATATATCAATAACACGTACCCAATAATTAGTTGCAAATTATTCTACGTGTTTGTCACGTTGGGTAGCCATATGCTCGTTTGAGTCACACGTGAAGGTTTATTATTTACTCTTTATATCTCCATTGCATTCATCCATACTTTTGTTCATCAAGTTTTTATTAAAAAATCATCTAAATAACCATATTGTAAAATTAAAATTTATACATCGTCGCTTGCTTTTATGTAATCTTTATAATCGTATCGTGAGAAAAAACACGCCACTAAAAAGATCAGTGCTATAAAAAGAAATTTCACCAATTAAAAAATCCTCCCCGATGGAAGTACCATGAATCTGAAAATATAAAAGAACAAAATATTTTTTAACATCCTTCATTAATGCGTCGGAAACCACGAAAGATCATTATAGAAAAAGAAAACTCTAGAAGAGGAAAATAATGAATTTGTTGGACTTGTTGGTAATGTTGCAGATCAAACTAAATATATAAATTAATTATGTTATCTTAAGTTAGTGTGGCATATTATAATCGGGTTTATTATTAGTAAGGTAGTTAAAGACAGTTATGATGGTTATTTCAAATGTGTTGGTGTTATTAATTGCCAATCCTACACCTATATATACATTAAATGAAATCAATTTTGCAATTACTAGCGGTTGGATGGGAAAAAAGAGAAGTACCTTCAATCATTGGCCAATCAAGAAACCCAGGTCAAGAATTAATTATTGTTATAGAAATGAATTGATGCTTAACAGACTGATTAAGATCTTCAATGCACAAAAAAAGTTCAAAACCGCTAACAAAATCGGTCCACTATAAAACCAACGATTTCTTCGTTGTTTAATCCGAAGCGATCGACAAAGGGAAGTCATCGTTTGCTGGATTACGACGGTTCACAGCGGATGCAGGTGTTGTCGGCAACAAAGGTCGGAACAGAACGTTAGTCAGTTCCTTGCAAAGTTGTAGCCATCGTAATAGAAACATAAGCTATTGAGAGGATGTGGGAAAGGAAATTAGAAGGATACAGAAGTCAGTTTTGATTCTTAAAGTCAAAACAAATTTTGTTTTAGAGATTGATGCAAAAATTAGAGAGAAATAATTGGTTTTAAAAGTTGACTCTAAAAGGTCAAACTAAGAATTTAAAGAAAATCTTTACTTTTTAGCAGATCGGATTATTTATGATAAATATTCATAAATCATAGGAGAACAATGGTTTGAATTTGGTTAGAGGATTAAAGATAATTAGTAGTAAAGCGAGATTGATCGAGATCAACAGCAAAGAACAGGTTTGATAGTCGACAATTGAAAAGCGGGATTGAATGTCATTAGTAAAACACGAGATTGATTATCATTAGCGAGGTAGGTTTGACTTTCAACAGTGAGGTAGGTTTGATTAGATCCGTGAGATCAAAGAAATTAGATTTATTCTTTTGGCAAGAGAAATTCGACTAGCTATGTAGAAAAAACAAGCATGATTCGGTAGAAGTGGATGGCATTGGAACGGATCTCGTTTGGCGGGTGCAAGAAAAAACTGGAAGCGACTAGCTTTGTTTTCTCAGATAGTGATAGTAGGTTAATAAAAATCATAAATGTTATCATTGCTGTAAGGATCAACAATAATACAGCAAATCGATCTCGTGAGGAGAATGCGAAATGTAATCACTCACAGTGTGAAGATTGAATGAGTAGAAAACATTATGAATAGAAATCAAGCACAAAATATAAATAAACTTCAAGTATATTGCTATCTGATTTAAAATGATTACAATAGAGTATAAAATTAGGAAAATGTGAAAGTCTAATTAATTACATCAAAAACTAAGTATTTATACTAAACAAAAGTGTTCTCGCGCGAGAAGTAAGTTCTCGCGCGGATACTTATTACTCGCGTGACTAGGTCTTCATTATCTTCATTTGATTTTTCGAGCCTCTAGGTTCAATCACTACAATCTCCCCCTAGGCTTGGTGAATCAATTCTCTAGAAGTCCACGTCTGCAACCTTGCAACAGCCTCCATAGGTATACATCTTGTTATCTAGGGCATTTGTGATCAACCAACCATAATGTGGTGCTAACAAATGAACCAATTCATCAGCTGCAATGGGATAAGCCTGCAACCTCATCAAATCGTCTCTTCCAAATTTGAGCAGATCCACAGGGTCGGTGATATAGTAATCTCTATCAATACAATGTATTATAGCATGTTCTATCTCCTTCTCACAACTCCACCACAAAAGCTTATCCACGTTGTAAACAGGTACAAGAGCATGTATAGGGATCTTCCTCGATATCTGGGATGCTTGTAAATTCGTATCTTCATGGGCTTATTGGTATTTGGATCTATACGAGTGTCATCTTTAATGACTTTAGATTTAGTAGTCTTAAAATCTTTGAAGTTGGACTTACTTTGCTTCCGTATCATATTCCTTATCCAATTCCCCTTCCCATAATTGCTTGGATTTATGAATGGAACACGACCCACAACATACAAATCAGAAGATCTAAGTTTTTGAAAGTCATGTTTGTCTTGATAGTACTCAATTGCTCCAGGTTTTCTCTTTATCACATACATCATCTTCTCCGCATCATACGCCCAGCTGATAATATGCTCAGAATTTCCGTACCTTGTGAAAGGTTTTGTAGGACTGGTGAAGGGGGTCAATGCAACAGTTTCAGAAGGTTTGAGAGATTTAGAATACTTAACAGATCAAATAAGGAACCAGCTAAACTCAAACAATAAACACAAGTAAAGAACACAATAAGAACACAAGTAACTGGTTTTCAAGAATGATATATATTGCTCTCAAGTATTTTACAAATGTTACGAGGCTTAGTCTTAAGAACTGGTACTTGAGATACTTTATACTACATCCTACAGCCGGCCAGACTTTGAAGGCCAGCTGGAACACTAATCTAGGCAACAAGATCAATGTAAAGTTAAAAGGCAGAATGTCTTTTGACTAGTGACAATAACATGCCATAGCACTCATCCTTATCTATTACAAAAATGATAAAAGTATAAAGAGAAATTTACAAACTCTAAGACCTTAATCTACAGTTAACAAAAGTATGGAGTTTTCACCAACTTTTATAAGTTGGTGAGTCTTCAAAAATGGCAACGAAAAGTGGTTCAGCTTTTGTCAAAAGCATGTCAGAGAAAGCATGTCTTCTCTATCTTTGGAAGAAATCACTCTCTTAGCTTCGAAAGACTTTTTCTTGAAGCTTTGGAAGACTTCATCTTTGGCTTCAGAAGAATTGGTCTTTTGGCTTCGAAAGATTTGATACTTGGTGAATGTTATTGATTTGTATCAAATCTTTCGAAGTAACTTTCCTTGTACTTCACATGTGCATGCTGAGAGCTCTTTGATTGCATCAACCTGTAAGTATAACTCTTACAAACTCCCCTAAGATGATGCTACCAAAACTGGAGGATAACTTTGAGTCTTGATCTTTATCTGTTAACAGTCCTCATCAGAATCAAGACCATTCCTTTTATCATCTGTTGGTCATGATTCCTCAAACTCTCAAAGTGTCTTCTCATGTCATAGAGATCATGTAGAGGAAGATCAAGTATGTTATGCCAGAAGTACACATCTTGACCCCCTTGATCTCTAGTGACATACCATCTGTCTGGGTTAGTAGCAAATGCCCAAGACAAGATGGGCCTCGCAGCAGCAAGAGGCTCTACTTGGATTGGAGTTGGATAACCAGACTCTTCTTGATCACCCTTAGGATGTTCTGACCCATCATGAGATACAGAGTTAGATGCCTTGGAATTCTTCTTCTTTTTCTTGTTCCTTCTGATGGCCATCCTCTTCCTCTTTTAGTATTTTAACTAAGGAGGTTGGTCTTGATTACTAGATGTTTCTTGTTTGTCCTTCTTAGTTGAGTCCTTTTCCTTTATAGGTTTAGAAGGAGAAGAATCAGGACCCTGCTATGGGTCAAAATATGAATCTGGCTGAGATGTAGCACTAGGTCCAGGTTGTGTTATCTCTTAGGGTTCAACCTTGACCTCAACTTCAGGTGCAGCCTGACTTGGTGGAGAATGCAAGTCTACCAGCTCACCTTTTTTAATCTCATGCCTGATCACTCTAATATGCTCATCCATAGTGGATAGAGACATTTGATCAAGTCTCCTTTAGGAGAACCCATACAACTTCAAGAAGCTCACCATCTTTAGTCTGTCAGCAGACTTCTTCTGATTGGCGCGGATGGTGGCTCTTGACTTTGCGGCCTCTTCCCTCATCTTCCACTTAGTAGTTTTTTGTTCTTTTAATACTTCTTGCTTAAGCTGCTTGAGGTACTCAAATTCTATATACTCATATGACAAGGGACGTACGTCTGCTGCCTAATAGAGGCCTATGGCACTCAGGTAGGTTATCATGTTTTGTCTGTTTTGTTCCCTACCTACCTGAGCTTCTTGTTCAACTGCCATAGCCTCTACCATAGACTCTACCTGAGCTTCTTGTTCCCTACTCAAATTCTATCATGTTTTGTAAAGCCTCTTTTTGTTCCTTCTTTTTTAATATTAAGGAACAATTATGCAACCTGAGCTTTCTTCCTCTCTTTTGACACTTTATTGTCAGCCAGTTCATTAAGTTCTTTCAAGGGAAGAGAGATGATCTCATCAATATTGTAGTTACTTAACCCCAAATGTTCAATCTGACTGCCCTTAACTCATACTCTTGAGTGTTTGGCCTGGTAGCAATCCTGATTGTAGCTTTAATAAAGCTAGGGGCTTAGTAGTTCTCTCTCCCCTTTCCTTCATCTTCCTCTCCCTTTTCTCTTCCTCAATCTCCTTAGAGGTCATAATCCTCTTCCCTTTGTCAGTTATTGGCCTATATGACTCAGGGTGGAGAGAGCTTTGGTCTTCATCACTTGGTGTAGAACTTGAGCTCTAGCTAGGAAGAGGCTGTGAGACACCTTCACCAGCTGGTGCCTCACTGAGGGTAATGAGTGCTGATGCAGTTCTTGTCTCAAGGTTCACAGGGTCTAATGCTAGGCCTTTAAGTGAGGTTTCCCCTTTGAAGCTAATCTTAGGGTCTGCCTCAGTATCCAATTGACTAACAGTTTTGCCTGCTAGCCTTTTTCTACATAAGTAGGACCTTCTTCTAAACTCTTCAAGCACCCTTTGCTGAATCCTCTCAACTAAACTATTAACTTGCTTATGTTGACATGGGTTGGCAAGTGGCAGGTCAACCAGAGGAAAGCTCTCATAGTATCTCAGGGTTTGAAAATTGAAGACTTCTTGTTGCCCTTAAGATCTAGAGAGTACCAGAGCTCTTGTATCAGCATCATACCTCTATCCTATTATTGTATTTTCTCCAGGGTAGGATGGGGTAGACATAGCCCTTGGAATTCCCTCCTCAAATAGGCTTTGAACCAGGGCATCCACATCAATGTGGGTCTGAGGAACATGTTGAGTATGGACAACTACAATTGAGGATGGTGAGGCCTCTATGTCCATACTTTGGACAGAACTCCTAGGTTTTGTGATTGTGGGTAGGACTTTCTCCCCCTTTTTGGTAGCATCACCCTCTTGCACAGGGGAGCTAAGGGTTAGGTCCACCACATCCATAGGTTCTTGTGGACCTGGTTAAGTTTGCCTAACAGGTCTCCTAGCTAACTTTCCCTTAAGATCGGCAATCTAAAGTTGCTGATCAATGACTTGCCTTTGCAAGGTAGCCACCTAAGATTCTAGGTGACTAACCTTTTAAACTAAATAGGTGCATGTTTTGGTCATCTTTTGCATCTTTAGTTGCAGACTTCCCTCATCTTCATCGAAAGAATCACGGGGGATGAGAGAACATAACTGAAGTCATCTCCCTCATCACCAGCCTGTTGTTCTTGGCTGCTGGATTTCCCCTACTCCATGACAGCTTCAAGAGAAGTGTCAAGAGGCTGGGTTGCCATGGTTGGGGTCTTAATAATGTAATCACTTACAAAAGTAAGAGCTTTTCCATATGGACTTCCTGAACATGTTCAAGAAAGTCCACCTCACTTAGGGGTGGTGATATGGGCTAGATATGGGTGTTTTAGGAACACTCATCTCTCCTTGAGCAGATGAGAGAAGAGAGACTCATCGTACTCACTAAAACCTATATGTTCATTATCATAGAATCGATGGTCAGGGATTGGTTGGTTTAAGTCTAACGGATGGGGATGGTAGCTGTCCCTTAAAGGTTGATCACCTGAGTTTTGAGACTTAGAGTGAAGCGTTAAGGTTTGGGCAATGAGCTCAGCAGGCTAAGCATGAGGAACCTTAGCACTGATCAATGAAGTAATGGGAGTGGTTTGCTCCTTAGGGAAGTAGGACCTCTTGTTTCTACTTCCTTCTGCATGGGTGATTGTATGAGGGCCTGTTCAATCTGAATCGACTAAGCAGGGGTTTGTTTATATTTTCTTGAGTAGGTGAGGATTATTTATGGTTGTATGGGTAGTGCAGATGTAGAAGGTGTGGGTTCAACATTGACTAGTGCTGTCAAGTTGTCACCTTGAGCAATTTGCTCTAACATTTTAGGACCAGTGCTGTTTCTACCCCTAAGAAGCCAAAATGGTCTTTCTCATGATTTTAAAGATGTTGGGCTTCATTTGTCCCAATTTAAGAGTAGCACATGTTCCCTTTAACTAGAAACCCAGTTCACAGTTAAGAATGCAGAAGACATATCTAAGGAAGATGTAGTACTCTAAGGAGTACAAGATTGCAAGAAACTTTATGTAGAAAAACTAGGAGTACTTGAACTTGACCCCTTGAACCATTCCATGCACTATATATGATACGTCCTTAGGAATTTGGTCCCATCCTCCATGTTTATTTGATAAAGAGTGAATAACAACATGGAGGAGGTACTTCCACTGGTAAGAGACCTTTCCCTTTCTTAAGGTTTTGACAGTGTAGTCCCCTTCATAGCCCATCTGCCTAAATGATTCATTCATAGCAGATTTAGGAAAAGACAACTCTCCTTCTTCATCATCCAGCCGTAGATGAGCGTTGATTCTGGTTGGAGTGATCAACATTGTCTTCCCCTACACTGATGTAGATAGTGCTTTCTCACTGTCAAAGATCACCTATTGGCAAGTCATCCAGTACTCCAGTAAGTGTTCTTCATACAGTGATTGGTCGATGGTTAGAGCGGTGAGGTAGTTTGATTGAACAAAGAAATGGCAAACATCTGAGAAACTAGGATCTTTCTCAGATGACAACAGAGTAACCTGATTATGTTGCCTATGAAGATGCATGAAAAAACCAGGTTGGTTTTGGGGTTCAGGGTTGTCCATTTGAGAATGCTTTGGTATGAAAAAAGCTAAGAACAAAGAGGTTTTATGGGTGAATTTAGGGTTAGAACTTTTGCAGATGAATAGAAAGAAGAAAGAGGGGGAACTGTTGTAAGGATATTTATATGGTTGGATTTGAGACAAAGTTAATGCAAAACGATAAACTTTGAAATCCAAATGTTGGTCCCACCTTTGAAAAAGTGCCCAAAAAAGGTAGTTATCTGGGATGTAGAAAATCTTCCGAAGGTAATTTGTCTTTGGAAGTTTTGAGAAAACTTTCGAAGCCAATTTGAATTTAAAATATTTTCCTTAGCTTTATAAGAATTGCTTCAGAAGAAAATTACTTAGAGTGTTTTGCTTTCGAGATATATTTGGTTTTAGAAGATATTAAACTTCAGAAGTTTTATTCAAGGAACAAATAAAGCTTCGGAGACTTAATTGCTTTCTGAAGAAAATTGTTTTTCAACATATATAAGTACTTGGTAGCATATTTAAGCTTCGAAAGATATTACAAAATTTCTTCCGAAGGTAAATTTCTTAGTAAGTAGTTATTAGTTTTGAAGACATAACGTTCTTTCGAAGTCAACTTAAAGTCTTTCAAAAGAAAATATATCTATAATTCTCAAAATTCTAAGAAATATCATTTAGAAAGATTTTCTTCCAAGGTAAACAGGGCTTATATGAGTGATGATATAGGCAACTTAAGACGCACATATTTGAAAAATAATTTTGAAATTAATTAAAGAAAATCTACTCAAGGTTAATCATCCCAATAGCTTATACAAGATACTTAAATCTCTGTTCATCAAACGCTTTTATGAACAGATTAGCATATTTGTCATTTGTGTTAACTTTGACTAGTTTTACCAATCCCTTTCCAAAATCACTCTTATCAAATGATACCTAATGTTGATGTGCTTTGTCTTTTTATGCTGCACAAGGTTCTCTGTAATAAAGATAACACTATTGTTGTCTATGTGAATGGGCGTCTCTTTGAAATTGAATCCATAGTCCAGCATTTGATTCTAAATCCAAAGCACTTGAGCACAGCAGCTTGCAGCAGCAATGTTTTTAGCTTAAGCAATTGATGCAGACACCAAGATTGTTTCTTGCACTACAATGAGATTATCCTTCCACTAAGGAACTGACACCCCTCTTATATAGACTTTGCAGTCATGTTACAGCCACCGTAGTCATTATCTGTGTAAGCATATAGATTGAAGTCAGAATTCTTTGGATACCACAGTTTGGGAGAACCTTTGAGATATCTAAGAATCCTCTTGACAACAATCAGGTGTGGCATCTTGGGGTTCACATATGCATATGGCAAACATGATATCAGGTCTGTTGGCTATGAGAACATAAGAGACCCAATCATATCCCCTTAGAGGTGTTCATCAACACACTCCCCCTCAAGATCAGGTCCTAGGGAGTGGTTTCTGGCTATGGGTGTCTTAGAAACCTTAAGCTTAGCCAGATGAAATATGACTTGTATGTCTTAAACATACTTTGACTAGTTTATTAAGATGCCATTATCAACTTGGTTCACTTGATTTCCTAGAAAGAACTTGAGTTCCCCTATGGCACTCATCAAATCTATTCTTCATCAGCTTCTCAAAGTCTTTGCAGAGCTTTGGATTAGTTGACCTAAAGATGATGTCATCTACATAAACTTAAATCATCATCAAGACATTCCTTGTTCTTTTAATGAAGAGTGTGCTGTCAATAATACCCCTCTTGTAGCCATGCAGAACAAGGTACTGTGATAGTGTCTCATACCACTTCCTTGGAGCTTGATGCAGCCCATAAAGAGCTTTTTCAAGCATTTAGACATAATCAGGATGATCTGGGTCTACAAAGCAAGGTGGTTGCTTGACATACACTTCCTCATCTATCACTCCATGTAAAAACACATACCTGACATCAAGTTGGTAGACCTTGAAATCCTTGGATGTAGCAAAAGCAAGGAATATCCTTCAGCTTCAAGTCTTGCTACAAGAGCACAAACATCTGTGTAGTCAATCCCTTCTTCTTGAGTGTACCCTTGAACAACTATTCTTTCCTTGTTATTGATGTTAAGTCCTCTATCATCCTTCTTCATCCTAAAAACCCACTTGGTACCTATTGGTGTCTCCTCATGAGGAAGAGGGCATAGGTTCCAAACCTTTTGTCTATTGAATTGAAGACTCCTGTATTACTTCAACCCAACTTTCATCCTTAATAGCTTCATCAACCTTCTTTGGCTTAATATGGGACAAGAAACAAGAGTAAGACAAACATTTTATCATGGGTTTATGCTCTTGTTCTCACCCCTGTCTTAACATCTCCAATGATGTTTGTGGTGGGATAGGACTTGTAGATTCTCAGTTGAGGAATCACAGCAAGTTGGATTGACAGACCTAAATTAGTGAAATTCAAATCTGGTGATTGAGTATTACCCACCACATCAACACACTTATCAAAATAAACTTGATCCAATTAATGTGTGACATCATTGATGTTGTCTTCAGTGGAGAGGTTGTCAGCATCATGAAATTCTTGATCACTTTCACCATCTCCATCTCCTCCTATATTGGAAACCCCTTCATTTGAATTCTGTGGCTTTGCCTTGGAATTTATAGGCACCTTAGATGTATCAGCTGAAGAGTTTGTCACGGTTGTGCTGATAAGATCTCTAACTACAGGGCTTGTTACCACTGGAGGTGATGAAATTTTATCACTTGGTCTTCTTAGCCAAAATCTTAGGTCAAGATCTCCTTTTGATAAGCTACCTATAGATCTTAAAACATCTTCACATGATTTGTTAAAACAATTGGTCACTAAATCAATATCCAATAGCCAACCTGGACCAAAACCTTTCACACTTGGAGTGTGCTCATTGAAGGTCACATTGGCTGACTCCTCAACTACTCTAGTTTTAAGTTGTGTACTTTATAAGCCTTAGCTTAGGAAGAATATCCAAAAAATTGTCCATCATCTGATTTCTCAAAAAATTTGGCTATCTGATCTTTGGTGTTCAAGATAATGCATGGACATCCAAATGATCTGAGGAAACCAATGAAAGGTCTCCTTTTGTGCCATAATTCATAAGGAGTCTTACCATGAGTCTTGACAATAAAACTCTGTTCTGTACATAGCAAGCAGTGTTGACTGCCTCTGCCTAGAAGGTGATATGCAGTTTAGAGTCAGAGAGCATGGTCCTTGCTGCTTCAAAAAGTGTCCTGTTTCTCCTCTTAATAACACCGTTTTGTTGAGGAGTCCTGGGAGCACTATATTGTCTTGTAATACCCTTTTCATCACAAAATGTGACAAGGATTTGGTTCTTGAATTTAGTTCCTTGATCACATCTTATGATCTTGACATTGTGATTACATTGATTCTCAATTTTTAGAATAAAGTTCTTCAAGATTTCAGCGGTCTCATCCTTAGTTCTAAGAAAGAAGACCCAAGTATATCTTGTGAAGTCATCTATGATCACCAGGCAATATGAAGTTCTTCCTAAACTCATTACACTGATGAGGCCAAAAAGATCCATATGTAACAAGTGTAGGGGAGTAGTGATGGAGTTGTTTTCCTTTGGCTTGTGAGATACTTTGTGTTGCTTTCCTTTCAGACATGCAATACAATGATCATCACTTGTAAACTCTTTCTTTGGCATTCCAGTTACCAAATCGGTCTTAATTAGTTTATTCATGTTCTTAAAGTTTACTTGGCACATTCTTCTATGCCAGAGGAATGACTCATCACTATTGGCTTTAGACAGAAAGCATGAAACTTCTCCGGATGGGGAGACTTCCTGCAAATCTATCTTGTACATGTTCCCTTTCCTGGGGGCTCTGAGCAAGATATGTTCTTGAGGAATGACCACCTCAGGCTTGAGAACAATGCACTCATGCTCAGTGAAGAGCATGTTATGTCTCTGGTCATAAAATTGGGATACACTTAAGAAATTATACTCAAGCTCCTTAACATAGTTTACCTTCTTAATGGTAAGCTTACCATTTATGACTCTACCCCTTCCAGTGATGTAACCACCTGATTCTCCTCCAAAAGCAACTGGCCCTCCATCAATTTTCTTAAAATTCTAAAGCAAAGAGCCATTGCCTGTCATGTGCATGAAACAACCACTATCAATGATCCATACATTTCTTTTGGTCTCAGCTATTCCTACACAGAAAAAGATGGTTAGTTACATTTGGAAACCAAAGCCTTGTTGGTTTGGGCTCATTAAAGTGTACTTAAGATAGTTCAACAGTTATTGATCCTATATGCAAACTTTAAGGATCATTTGTTGTTGTTGATGAAGATCTTTCAGTCATATGGCCTTCCTTCATGTTTCACAACATCTTTGGAAGATTAGACTTGGCCTTCAAGACTTTGGAAGTTTTGATGACTTCAGAAGTTTTAGAGTGTGGACCTTCGGAAGCTTTTGCATCCACTGTAGCAGACTTCAGTACTTTGGAAGCATTCCTTTCTTTCGAGACCAAAATTTCTTCCGAAGGTAATTTTCCACCTATCTTCTTCTTCATTTTGGAGCTTCCAAAAGGAAGTCATTTTCCTTCCAAAGCTTTCTTCTTCTTCTTCTTCTTCTTCTTCTTCTTCTTCTTTTTCTTCTTCTCCTCAGAAGTTTTCTTCTTGGTCATTTGGATGGTACTCTTGGGATTGTAGATGCAATCCTTTGCAAAGTGAGAGGTAACACCACACATGATGCATTCAACTGGCATACTTCTAAGAGTCTTCTTCTAAGTAGAAGGCTGAGCTTGATCTTTTTCCACTTCCTTCTTCATCTTCATAGATAATGCATCAGGCTTCTTAGGGTGAGGGTTGCTCTTGGAACTGGATGTTCAGGATATGCAGTAGTGGTGCATATTTGATCAACCTTTTTCTCTTGACCAGGATGATTTGGACATGAACTAGGACTCCTAGTACTAGAGTCCATAATTGCGTCCTCAGTGTTCACCACTTCAAACCCAGCAGAAATAAAGACTTGTTTTTGCTTGGAGTTAAAAATGGCTT
This sequence comes from Flaveria sonorensis, assembly GCA_025506505.1. Classification (NCBI taxonomy): domain Eukaryota; kingdom Viridiplantae; phylum Streptophyta; class Magnoliopsida; order Asterales; family Asteraceae; genus Flaveria; species Flaveria sonorensis. The sequence continues at coordinate 47,823,322 of CM046437.1, read as the reverse complement.
AGATCTCTTAGGCTTTCTTTGATTTTCCTTTGGCTACCCTAATCAAGTTCTTCCTAGTTGACTTAGCCATCCTTGGTTCTTTCTTCTCTCCAGGAGCATAGTAACCCTTTTTAGGATGATCCTCCTCACTCACTACAGATTCATCCTTCATTATCACCTTTTCATATTCATCCTCCTCTTGGATAGGGTATGCGAGGGGCTACTCATCTTGACTAGTTCTATACCTTAGAGATCTTCCAGATAGTAATGTATGTGTAGGAGCAATTTCACTTGAACCCAATCCTTGCCTGTTCTGATAAAAAATCTATGCATGCATGGATGAGGATATGATATTCATGAAGGTTTCCTCTTCAAGAACACATTTTTCTACCCTGACTTTACTGATCACAAGCTCAGCCTTGCATTCAGTTAACTTGATAATGAGATCTTTAATTTGAGTCCTATAATTTGTGTGCTCATGCTTAAAATTGAAATTCTTTTCTCTAAATCTTCTATTCTAAGTTTATAGTCATTTTCAGCTCTTTTGAAATCAACTTTTAAAATGTTCAAAGACTCAAGATCAGATATCACTTCCAGATTATAGGACCTATCCATGTTTACTTTAGCAATGCTTTCAGGTGTACAAAGATGTTCTAATACCTTGGATTCTTCATGGTTAGCAATCAGTGCTTGGTTGGGAGAAACATCTTCTACCTGAAAGCTCCAGTTAAAGCCTCCCTCTTCAATAGCAATAGCAGCTTGTTGTTTTGGTTGGCTTGGCTTCTCAAATCTGGGAGCTGTATCAGTGTAGCTTGGTCTGGATTATACTTGGCCACCATTAGCCCTTGGTACCTTGCACTCCCAAGCAAAGTGTCCCATCTGGTTACAGTTGTAACATTTCACTTTGCTTTTATCCAGTCTAAACATTCCACTAGATACATTGCTAGGAAACTTTCTTCCAGCTCTCTTGTAGAACTTCTTGGCTCTATGAGTAAGAAGAGCCATTTGGTGAACTATTTCCATATACTCTTGGTCATCTGGATGGATACATTCCATGTTTTCAAGAGTGAAGAGAAAGTTGCAACAACTTTCATCAGCAGACATAAAGGCTTGAGATGAGCTTATCTCTTAGAATAGGCTTCTTTTGATGTAGTTTACCCTTGGTGTCTCAAGGAAGGTGATGAATGGCTCTTTTGTGAGTTGTCAGGATAGCATATAAGATGATGCTGTGGTTCCCTGCTATCCCTTTTAACCACATGAAAGGTTGAACTCTACTGATTATTGGAAGAGCTGCTTGATGGATTTTGCATTTTCATCTCTATCTGGTAGCCACTAAGGATACCATACAACTTCGTGAGAATAACGGTGGAGAGGTTTTTAGTTCTCTTAATGTCCACATAGTAGTGAGTCCATTGTCTAGGAAGAAAGAACATGAACTTCCTTATAATGTCCCTATTCAAAAGCTTAACTCCAATATCCATGAGAGTGTCTACAATCTCAACATCCCTAAAGTATTGTTGAGTCATAGTTTCACCTGATTTGTAGGCGGAGTTTTCAAACTGCTGCTTCATGAGGTCCTTCTTGTTTTCTTTAGCTTCATCAGACCCCTTATACATGCCTTTAGTGTATTCCAGAGTTGCTTAGTAGTTTTGCACTTCTTAAAGCCTCTATATATAGAGTTGGGAAGAATAGTTTGGAGAGCGGTCATGGCCTTTTGATCTATGTTAATCTTCTTCCTGTCTTCCTCAGAATAGTCAGCCTTTGGAATCATCCTACCTCGAGCAGTTGCTGAAGAGGTGCTTGGGATGTGAGGTCCTTCAAGAATAGATCTCCACATCCTACTATCTTGAGACCTGATGAACCCACCCTTCAATACGTTGGCACCAAGTATCAAAGTCATGAGCAGTGATTAGTGGAGATTTTTTCATGGTACCGGTTTCCATCTCAGCCTTAGTGAGAGCTGCCATTTGAGCTAGAAAGTGTTTTGTAAAACTGAAGAGATTAAAGATGCTGAGATTTTACAATCAAGAGCCTAAAATGCTCTAATACCAATTGCAGGACCGGTGAAGTGGGTCAATGTAACAGTTTCACAAGGTTGGAGAGATTTTGAACACTTAACAGATCAAATAAGGAACCAGCTAAATTGAAACAATGAACACAAGTAAAAAACACAATAAGAACACAAGTAACTGGTTTTCAAGAATGATGTATATTTCTATCAAGTTTTTTACAAGTGTTACAAGGCTTAGTCCTAAGGACTGGTACTTGGGATACTTTATACTAGATCCTACAACCCGCCATACTTTGAAGGCCAGCTGGAAAGCTAATCTAGACAACAAGATCAATGTAAAGTCAAAAGGAAGATTGCCTTTTGACTAGTGACTATGACATGTCATAGCTCACATCCTTATCTATTATAAAAATGATAAAAGTACAAATTAGAAAGTTATAAACTCTAAGACCTTAATCTATAGTTGACAAAAGTATGGACTTTTCACCAACTTGTATAAGTTGGTGAGTCTTTAGAAATGGCAACGGAAAGTGTTTCAGCGTTTGTCAAAAGCATGTCAGAGAAAGCATGTCTTCTCTGTCTTTGGAAGAAATCAGTCCCTTGGCTTCGGAAGACTTTTTCTTGAAGCTTCGAAAGACTTCATCTTTGGCTTTGGAAGAATTGGTCTTTTGGCTTTGGAAGATTTGATACATAATGAATTTTATTGAGTTGTATGAATTCTTCTAATGTAAATTTCCTTGTACTTAACATGTGCATGCTGAGAGCTCTTTGGTTGCATTAGCCTCTAAGTATAACTCTTACAGGTTTGGAATGCCTCAGTGTGTGTATATATGCTGGTGGAGGTGGTGCATCAACTGTAATATTTCCGACCTGACATACTGTGCTTTGACCTGTATGATCTTTAGTCTTGTCAGTCATCTGCTAAGCATCAGAGTCATCAACTATCTCTCCTTCCTCAACCAAGATATCAGAAAATAACTCTTTAATGTAATTCCCAAATATATTAGTATAATCAAATGTACCCTCTAAATCATCAAAAGATCCGAAATCTTAATCAGATTCTTCAACAAGTACTTGTTTTTCGAATGTGTAAAACACTTTCTCGTACATCTTGTTGGACTATTTGAAGATGATACTTACCAAAACCTAAGTGCCAAATCTCATGATGATTCCCAGAACTGACACGGTAAAGCTACGCTGAAAATATGATCAAAACGAAGAAAATCGACCAAAGTCAAACTTTGTCAAACTTGGTCAAACATGGTCAAAGTCAACATCAGCGGACGTCCCGAGTCACGTCAGCACCCGGCAGTCACGCATCAGCAACAGGGAATTTATCAGACGTTGAAGAATATTTGTGTAATCATTAGGACTTAAATGTAATTTTATTCATTTTTGTAAAGAGTATAAATTAACTAAGTGTAGTCATGTATACTCTAATGAATCATTACGAAGCATTCAAGCATTCAAAGATTCAAGCAAACAGATTCAGTCTAGTGAGAGAAACATAAGGTTGAGTGTGTGTGAGAGAAGTTGTTCTTGCAAACTCCCTTGTAATCTCCTAGCAAACATACATATGAATCAATGATATATTTTATGAATATGTGTTTTTGAATTGTTCATCATTCATTCATCATCATACACTACATCTTGCAACAGATCTTTCCTTGAAATAATCAACAGGTCTGTGAGATTCCGCATCATAGATCCGATAAACGGCAACAATACAATTGCAATATTCGATCCATCTTTATCGAATTTCCACAATTGGTATCAGAGCCTTGGCTCCTTGTTCTTCAAATTTTTCTCAAAAATTTGAACCACAAGTTTGATCTACAAATTGTTGTTGTTTTTGATGAAATCAAGCTACCATTAGCTTAGATTTGTTATTTCGTGAAGATCTGCAAGTTCTCACATCAATTGAAGTTCATTTGAGCAATTAATTTGAAGATTTAAGCAAACTTGTTCTTCAAGTCTTCAAATGCTCATGAACATGAAATTTTGATTTTGTTGTTGTTTGATCGAATTTAACCTTCTAATAGCTTTAGTTTGTGATAACTAACATATTTTCAAAGTTTCATATCAATTGAACATCCATAACTCTTGAATTTGAAGATTTTTGAAAATTTTGTGTTCTTGAGAAAAGTTCATTGTACTTGTGAAAAATCATCAAAAATCACGAATCTGATGTTGTTTAGCTGAAATTGATAGTGGTTTTAGCTTAGAAACATCAAATCTAAGGTTCGTTTATCATTTTCAACATCCAGATCATACATTTTTTATCATTAATTCTTAGATCTAGGTTTTTGTTCTTCATTGTGTTCTTCATGTGTTCATCATTTAAATCCGAGTTTAGGTGATGATTATATGAAATTGATTGTTGTTCTAGCTTAGAATCACTTATCTACAGCTATTATAACCTTTGATTTTATCAAATTCAATCAGAAACCCAAGAATCAAACGTTTGTTCATTCAAGAACATGATGTTTGACTTTTTCAAAGTCAAACTGTTTTGAAATCTAAAAATTCAGCCAAATCTATGATTTAATTCAGATTTTGATTCATTTGTTCAGCATAAAATATTTCAACAGTCATTCAAACATCAAGTTGTGAATTTGCAAGTGAATTCCATTCATAATCAAATTTTACAAAGAATACACAAAGTACAATTGGAATTGAATTTTTGACTAAGTATTCTATCATCCACAACTGATGTTCTAATTTCATAGCTGACAATCTTCATCATTTTTGCAACCAAGTGTCCTCAGCTTATACATTACATCGACAGCTGATAGACAAGATCCACAGGGGACAAACATCCAATTGTCAAGTGTTCACAGCTGATGAACAACTAATTCAAAGCTGATGAACAAAACATTTCACAGCTGATGTGTTAATTTTCACAGCGGACTTGTTAATCTACAGCGAACAAGTTGTGATTACAGCAAACAACAATCTGTTCATAAACACACACAACGGACCTTCACAAGTCCACAGCGGACTTGAATCGTAAGTCCATAGCGGACGTTGAACAATCAAGTTCCACAGCGGACTTGATTCAAAGTCCACTACAGTCATTGAAACAAAAACAGCATCCACAACGGGCGTTTAACCATACAGCGGATGAATTGAGTCCTGTCCATTTGATTACAATCACACAGCGGACGACTTGATAAAGTTCACAGCGGACCACTGCTTCATCACAAACCTGTCGACTTGAGTTCATCATCATCATAAACACCCTGGAATCTTCAATTCAACTAACCCAATCACTTTTCGACTTCGAACCAACACCGCAATTTGACAATCGATTACAGTTCATCTGTAACCACCGACCGCAACCACACCATCGATTGATTCCATCGGTGTGAACACAAATCAACCACCGGCAATATCCACCGAAACCCCCAAAAGACTGAAATTGTTGATCGATTTGGGTGGGAGACTATTGATTTGAGTTTTCCACTTGATCGAGAGTGTGAGAGACAAAGCATCAAAGTTCAATTTTGGCATTCAATTTTGTCTCCTTATCGGGAATTAAACTTCTGGGGCAGAGAAAGCTTTGGAAGGTTGAGAGTGAATCAGGAGTTCAGTTTTGACTCCTTTTTGTATCCCTTGACCGACAAAGTAAGAGATGGAACACTCTTACAGAAATGATCAAGCATAAATCAAGACATTGAATCAACAAAACATCAGTTTAGCTCAAGAGATGAAGCAGTTGCAAGACAAAATGGTTCAACAACAAATCAAGCTTGAAGAGTTAACTGCTGAGCTTGCACAAGACACAAACATCAACAACACAAACATTCCTCCATTTCCTGAAATTCCTAAAGACAGAAAGATCAATCTATGTTCATCAGCATGCATAGATGAAGTACAGGCATATCGGAAATATTACAACAATATATCATACATGATAAAGGAGGAAAGAGCTTCACATGCAGAGGAACTACAAACTTCTGCAAATCAAATCAGTTCACTAGAGAAAGAAGTTGATAAATTGCTTAAAGAAAATCACAAGCTGAATGCTCAATCAACTGAACTCTCTGTGAAGTTAACAAACACAAAGGCAGAAGTTGAAGCCAAAATATCAGAAGCAAGTACAACCAAAACAATCAATAACTTGCAACATTACATTAAGCGTCTAAATCAAGCAATCACAACAGAAAAAGCTACAAATGCAGAATTGAAGATACAACATAAAGCCTTTGAAGATAAAATCAATTCTCTTCTCAAGGATGTAGACAAACTCCTTGGAGAAAGATTTAGTCTTCAAGCTCAAGATACAAGACTGACTGAGTCTCTAACAAAGACAAAAACAGATCATGCATCAACAGAAGTTGAACTTGACAATTTAAAGCTGACTGCTAGCTAGTTGGAAGAACTACTTAATGCACAAAGAGATCAGAAGAAGAGTGCTGGAACTACATACCATGTTGTTCCTCCTCCTTACAATGATAACTAAATAGAAATGCCAACTTCAATGACAAGTCCAGTCAAAGAATATTCAAATATGCATGATCATCATCCAACAGACAAACCATACACTATCACTCAAATCACTTATCCTAAAATAGCATCAAAGCTGTACCTCAAACCAGAATCACCATAAAATGAAACCTTTCATTCTTGTGATGGTTAAGATGGAGATCCTGCAAGTGATGCAGTGATGAAGAAACCAACCAACCAAACAAACAAACATTGACATGTATCAATCATGTCATTGAAAAAATCAATCCAAAACAAACACAACCACAGAAATCCAAAGCAGCAAAGCCTGACAACAAACAAAAGGCTATGGTTCTCAATGAAAAATTCAAACCAACAGGATTTCTTAAACCAGAATTGCCTAAGGCTAAACTAAAGGAAAAGATTAAGATGGAGTTAAAGAACAAACATAAGCCTGAGGTACATGAAATCAAAGAACAAGTCAAGAGGAAAAAGACCAGATCTAAAAGAAAGAAGAAAAGTCAGACCAAGTCTTCTACACCTGATCTAAACCAACCATCAACCTCAAAGGCTACATTAGAAACTCCAAAACAACAACCAATTCTCTACGAGACATGCAATTCAGATTCACACAACACTTTTGAGTGTAAAAACACTGAGAGTGATACATATATATGTCCTCACAAGAGAAAGCAACAAAAACAACCAAGATAAAAGGATGTGAAGTTCCAAGCTAATCCAACTTCATCATTCAAGCCTAAGGAAAGAAGATCCATACCTACTCCTTACTGCTTAAATTATGACATGGAGAATCATACCACTTCAGAGTGTTCATACAACAACTCTCCAACATCACAACACAGAAGAGGTCAAAGATCTTATCATCCATCAGAGTCATACTCACCAAGATCAGAGCATGAGTACTATAACAGACGTTATAGCTACTCTTCTCCTCGATCACATCGCCATGGGTATGATTTCAAACATTATAATATTTATGATTATTGGGCACCTAGACATTATCCTAGGTTATACACACAATATAAGTATGACAGATATAGGAATAATGCTTGGCATAATGGCTATCATAGAAGATCACATCCATCAAATTATTATAATCATTATTATAATTCTTATGATGAATATTATCACATGCCCAGAAGATACAAACATGATCAAGGACAAAGATCCTTTGCTACACCTTCACAAAACATTCAAAAGAAAAATTGATTTTCTAAACCAACCAAATGATTTTCAAAAGCCAAACAAAATCATTTTGTTAAACAAGCTAAAGTTGAGTCAGTTGGTTTAAAATCAAAACAATGTTGGAGAAAGAAAACAATTTCAGGAGATGAATATAATATATCATCAGATAAAGCAAAATCATACATATACGAGCAAGTCACATATAAAAATGCTAATGGACAGCTCAGAGAAGTAATGGCCTGGGTTGAAATATCTAACTGATTTGCTAGTGTGATAGGGACAGTTATGGAGGCCTGCCAACCCAAGAAAAGTTAGCAGTGACTGATCCCTTCCCATGACAGGAACGTTCTTCCTGCTCATGATGTTTATGATGTAACTGAGCCAAATGGAGCAGAAATTAACCATAATTCAATGCAGGACATCGATCATTCACAGAAACTATGATGGCAATGCAAGAAACAACCGATGTTTCATTCCATCTGCTTAGTCTGATTACATTGCTACATGGACTAACTGTTGATGACCTCTATTGAATTGATAACACTTATGCCATTTCTTCATTTTCTCAAAAACAAAATCCTAAAAATTAGAAAATCAAGAAAAAATCCAAAAATATTTCTTTTGAATCTTCTTGCTTTTACATGAGAAATGATAGTACACTTATCTACTATCTTCTGCATCTATTTTTCATAATCAATAAAGACTGACAAGGCTCTGTTTGATATGTCAGTAGGCTCAGCTTGGATTCAAGATAAGCATATTTGTGATGAACTAAATCAATATGCATTATGGACCAAAACCATCTTTCGGTATTGGTAAGCAATGACTTTTCCAAGTGTTTGCTTGTGTGGTTACCTAAGCACACCATGCGAAAATGGTTTATAAATTTCTCATTGATAAAAGCATCTATTTCTCCTTTCTTGTATGTAAATATAGAGCTGGAGTAAGCCTAAGGACAACTTTTGTTGTGCTGAGCACAGACCTAGTTGACCTTGCACTAAAAGTGCTGATGCATGCCAAAAAGGCAAAGAAAAGAATTCTAATGTGGATCAAAGCTAAAAGAATCCAATGAGGATCAACTTCCATAATGAAGTATAAAAGAATCTCAATATGGATCAAATCTAAAAGAATCCCAAAGTGAATCATATCATGAGAATTTATACTCTAAGTAGTCTAATTCAAGTTGTAAGAAAGTGCCACCTTGCATTTTATGAGAAGGGTTATTCTTCCATACTTCTGAGTTTGGGGGTACTCAATTTGCATATCTAATCAATCCTAAACATGATAAATTTCACAAAGTGTTGAAAATAGATCATTGCATGAGTTTAAATGGACAAACATACTTACAATCAACTTTGTTCTTTATCTATGTCTATTCAAGCTTTAAACATTCTTAGATGTAGAGGATTTTAGATTAGTATGATCTCATTGCAGTTGATGGATTGATGCTTGTAAATTTCATAATTTTTGCTTTAAACTTTAAACTTTAAAATTCCAAAAAGATTTGTCAATTTCAGTATTTTTCTTAGTTTTGGTAGATTTACATGTGTTATTGATTTAGGAGTGAAACTTCCATGCAATACCTCTACCAAAAGGATTTAGACTTTTGCAGGTGATGAATTGCACAACATGCCTGAGTATCTCATTCAGTTCAAGATGTCAAGTGAACACTCCTGCTTCCTTCAAAGATCTTCTACCAGTTGCTGAGAACTAAGATTCCTCCTCTTGGTGTCTCATACACAAAAGTTCCTCACCCTCCAAAGCTTTTGTTGAGGGAGAGTATATGTCAAGTCTGAAGATTATCTTATGCATTTCCTTCACTTCTGAAGTTGAGATAAAGCTGCTAACATTGCTACCTGTGCAATCCACAGCGTATGCAAATGGGTGCACTTTCGAGTCTTCAAAATAAGATTAGAAGATTAAGCTGATGAAACATCCATCAAGTGCTAAAACAAAGTCTTTATGTGCCAAAACAAAGTCTATTTCTTAAAGCCTTTTTCTAAAGCTTCTAAGAAGATGCTACCAAAAAGGGGAAAAGACTACACTCCAAGACTGCACATCAATCAACATCCAAGGTTTTGATAATCATGAGGTTTTGGCAGCCTCATCTTAGGGGGAGTATTGTTGGACTATTTGAAGATGTTACTTACCAAAACCTAAGTGCCGAATCTCATGATGATTACCAAAACTGACACGGTAAAGCTACGCTGAAAATATGATCAAAACAAAGAAAATTGACCAAAGTCAAACTTGGTCAACCGTGGTCAAAGTCAACATCAGCGGACGTCCCGAGTGACGTCAGCACCCGGCAGTCATGCATCAGCAACAAAGAATTTATCAGACGTTGAAAAATATTTGTGTAATCATTAGCACTTAAATGTAATTTTATTCATTTTTGTAAAGAGTATAAATTGACTAAGTGTAGTCATTTATACTATAATCAACCATTACGAAGCATTCAAGCATTCAAAGATTCAAGTATACAGATTTAGTCTAGTGAGAGAAACATAAGGTTGAGTGTGTGTGAGAGAAGTTGTTCTTGCAAACTCCCTTGTAATCTCCTAGCAAACATACATATGAATGAATGATATATTATTATGAATAAGTGTTCTTCAATTGTTCATCATTCATCACAGATCCGATAAACGGCAACAATACGATTGCAATATTCGATCCATCTTTATCGAATTTCCACACATCTCCTAAGTAGCGAGATCTAATGGTACATAGTCATATGTATCATCAAGTCTTGGTTTGGACAAATTAGCAGAACTGAAGTCTACCATACCCAAATCATCATCATCATCATCATCATCATCATCATCATCATCATCATCATCAAGATCATCTTCTTCATCACAACTGAAGTCTACCATACCCAAATCATCATCATCATCATTATCATCCTGAACATGCTCCGTTAATGGTATATCATGCTCAGGTTCAACAAACGCCTCTCCAGTAAGAACTATAGGTCGATCCTCAGTAACCTCATCAAGAATTGTGTTAGATGGTTCTTGGTCAACATTAGTAGTCTCTGTTGACTTTTAAGATGCAACAAGATCATCAACATGCTTTGTAGTATTAGCAGGATCAACAATAGCATCAGGACCAACAAAGTGTTGTCCACTAGACTCTCCATCTTTTGTAGTATGTTGTTGTGCAAACATAAATGGAACTCCAAAAGTGATGTCTCGTATATTCTGCTCCATATCTGAACATAGGTAAAGGCAAACTGCTGCTGATGTTCAAGATTCTTGATCCTCTCATCTTTCTCCAACATTTCTCTATATAAATCATTTATGGTCTGAATCTTCTCCTTCATTTCCTTCTCCAAGATACTAACTCTTTACTCAAGAGATACTCGAGTAGGTCAACTAGAAGAAGTCACTACATGCTGTCTTGGCTTAGGAGTAGTGTTAATAAAGTCATCCATGCTAAACATCTCATTAGGGCTTTGATCCCTTAGGGGTGTGCTCAACACATCATCAGTAGGGGGCATAGCAAATGATGTTACATTAGTTGATTCTGTAACAATTACTAGTACATCTTGATGCATAGCCTCACTTACTGAGACTGGAGTCTCGAAAATAGGAATATCATGTGTAGGTGACACAGTGGTCATCGGGGTTTGACGCTCTCAATAAACACCTCGTTCTCTACCCCTCCCAATTGAATTGTTAGAATCACCTCTTTTCCTAGCCACTCTCTTCCTCCTCCTTTAAGTATTCAATGAATCCTCAAGAACAAAATTGGTATCCAACTCCTTAATAGTGCGCTTAGTAGGTGTTATAGGCACTCTAGGTCTCTCTTGTAGAACATAAGAAACATTTCCTATTGTTCACTATCAGTCTCACTATCACTACTCTCAAACCAAGACTTGATTTCTTCATCAACAGACATTCCAACTAACTGAGAGCTTCTGGGAGCATCATCAGGAACTCTAGTAGAAGGGCCAGCTTCAGCAATCTGTTCTGGCTTAGAATCACCATGTTGGTGTGAGTGCTAATTATCCTCTTGATAACCATCAATGAATCAGCCAAGTTTGGTGAAATGATCACCCTTTGACGCATTCCTGCGTAACCCCATCAAATAATTAAATATGTCTTTCTTCATTACAATAACAAAATAGGTGGTAGAATCAGACAAAGCTAATTTAGGATGAGCAGCATTCACAATCATCTAGATAAATCAAGGATACATGATGAACTTCTTCCTGATAGCAGCTATATTCTTCTGCATCTTCGCAAATATGGCCTTGGATATGCTATATGGTAAGCCATCAACGAGTGATACTAGCAGTGCTCCAAACACAACACTTAGGCTATCCAACCCAACCTTCAAGTTACTCAAACAATAAACCACCATATGGAATTGATACATCCAGAATGGTGGTAAATATTTCTTCTCTAGTGACAAATATCTGTGATCATATCCCATCCTCAGTAAATAGTCTCGGGCAACGTCATCATCAATCTTCACAGGAGCGTTAGGCTTATCTTCCAATAGTTAAACACTACTGATCACCTCATATGTAATTGTGACACCCCGTGTTTTCAGGTTAGCACCGTTAACTCAACTCTCCATCAGTTAATATTTTCCCGCTACCTGATTATTCAGTTAATATTTTAACGCTACCTGATTATTCTCCCTTTTATGCTTTTATTAAAATGTATATTAATAAACAAAAATATTTTTAAACCAATTGTTTCTAAATTAGATTTTAATTAAATTATTATTAAAACATAATTAAAACTTAAGTCTTATAACCCCCACCCTATGTATAACCGTAAACCCCTTATCACTCTTAACCCTAATCCTCCTCTCTTGGCTAAACATCAACCGCAACCCCACCTCTCAACTCTCCCTTCATCGGCAGAACTCCTCTTGGTCACAGCCCCTCCGATAGCCTCTTTGTGGCAAGCCCTTGCGTCGAAACAACTCTCTCGGTCTCAGACCGCGAGCACACGACAATCAATTGAACCGGAAACTGTGAATAGTGATCGAAGCCGCTTCGTATTCGCTCAGTATGATTCATCGTCTATTATTCCTGTTTATTATTTTACGCTTTCGGCTTCGGGCTGCAGTAACCGGGATCTCATGAATATGTGTTTTCCTCAAGTGATGTCGTAAATCGATCTTTGTTGTGTGTCGGTTGTGTATTATGCGCATGTGTGTTATGGGTAGTTGGTGTGTTGTGGCATGTTGCTGTTGTGTGTCCATGCATATATATATATATATATATATATACACATATATATATATACACATATATATATATACACATATATATATACATATATATATATACATATACATATATATATATACATATACATATATATATATATATATATATATATATATATATATATATACATATACATATATATATATATAGACATATATATATATATATGTATATGTATATATATATATATATATATATATATATATATGTATATATATATATATATATATATATATATATATATATATATATATATATATATATATATATATGTATATGTATATATATATATGTGTATATATATATATATATATATGTATGTATGCTATATAAGTATGTGTGTTACTTCTGCGTGTATGTGTTACTATGTGTGGGTTTTGGGAGTATGCATGATGGTTGGTTTGGGGTTGTGATACGCACATGGACTTTTAATTTGGGTGTTCCTAATGGGTATTACAGTGGGTGTGGGGATACATATGTGTGTATTCATCCGGGTGTGTGTGGTGGGTGGTTAAGTGGTTTGGTTTTGTTTGTGGTGGCTTGTTTATGGGGTGTGTTGATAATCAAAGAGCAAATCCCAATTGAAGAGAATATGAACAAGATAGAACACACACAAACTTGAAATCCTTGAATCACCACACTTCGAATGATACATACCAATGTATTTATAGGTACAATTTATGACGGGTAAAGACCACAACCTGTTTATGACCCGGCGGGTTAAATAACCGCCATTAACTAACTTTAACTACCTAACTTATAATAATGACACTTCTAACCCTTATACTTAATAAATAAACAAGTTTAGTTTAGCATTAACACTCCCCCTTAAACTAAACTTAGTTTAAGCAAGGTCTTCATCCTTTGAGATCCAAATTACATCATAGTAGTGTTGGTTCATCATCCTCCTCCCGGATTAGATTTGCCTCCTCCTTTTTCTCCCACTTTGGACATTCGTGCTTGAAATGTCCAAGTTTATTACACTTGAAACATCTGATTTGATCTTTTCTCTGATGGACTTGATTTCCTTTTTTATTCCTCCATGTTTTCCCATTCTTGCCTTGACCACGACTTTTGTTTTGACTATAATGTTCACATCTATTCTCCTTAACTTTCTCCTTTCCTTCTTCTTTGGTGAATAGAAGTTTAAGATGACTTTCTTCCTCCTTGACTTACTTCTTGGTGCGTTCCTCAAAAGCCTTCAATCTTCCCACTGCTTCTTGGAAATGCATTGTACCAAGATCAACAAATTGCTCGATCACAGCAACAATCTGAATGAACTTTTCAGGTACCGAACCAAGTAGTTTTCGGACCAGTCTCTTGTCATTCATGATGTGCCCAAGATTGCTTGCTTGTGATGCAATCTCACAAATCTTTCTAGCATAGACATCAAGTGATTCGTTAACACCCATTTTTAGAGATTCAAACTCTGACTCAAGAGTTTGTATTCGAGCCTCTTTAACCGTATCAACTCCTACTTGCCGAACTTTTAACGCGTCCCAAATTTCTTTGCCTGAAGTAAGATTAGCAATTTGCAATACCATATTTTATAGGAATTGCTTGGTATAGCAATGCAATTGCTGTATTATTCTTTTTCTCATCAACTTCAGTTCCCTCTTTTGGTTCAACAGCTTCCTAAATTCCATGAACGTTAAAGATCGACCTGATCTTTATAGCCCAAATGGTGTAATTTGTGGAGTTTAACATGGGGCATTGAAAACTCATTGATGTCCCTCTTTCCTTTGAAGTTACAACTTCTTTATCATTGGACTCAACCATTTTCCGAGACTTCTTTTTCCCAATCTTAATAGATTGACTACTAGTGGTTTCGGATCAAATTTGATTTCAACTATACTAGTATCGGATAAAATCGATATCAACCTTAATTATGATTAATTTGAAAACAACTCTATACTTTCGAATCAAATTAATCAATTCTTTTCCACAAGAACAGTGCACGGGTTTTCCGGTTGCCTATGAACTTAGGACGAACCAAAACCAACTGTTAATTCAGAAATAATACACAGGTTTTAAGCAAACCAATTGTTTCAACAACAACGGTACATGGTTTTTTTGGTCACAATGTGACTAAAAACAACCGACCTTAACAGTACATAGGTTTCAAAACCAACTGTTAATAACAAGGGTTCACAATGTGAATCAAAACCACCCGTTATATACCGAGAATAGTACACGTGTTTTGTAAGGCAAATATAAACCAACTGTTTCAAATGACAACAGTACGCGCGTTAACCAACTGATCTTGATAGTACACGGGTTTAGCAACTGTTTTCACAGTACCCGGGCAAACCAACTGTTTCTATCAGTACACGGGCTAACGAACTATTTCTACCAATAACAGTACACATGTTTATTACGGTTGCCTAAACTAACTATTCTAATACCAAGAATAGTACACGGGGTTTTCGGTTGCAAGGCAAATCAAAACCAACTGATGTGTCTAAGCACAATAGTATACGGGTTTATCGGTTGCCTTAACAAATCTAACCAGCTATTCAAAACTTTGATTTTTTTTCACTTGAATCAAGTTAATTAATCAAGAAGTAAACAACAAGAACAAAAAAGATGGGATCAAACTTATTTGATCAATGAATTTTCTTTGAAGAGCATGTTCTTGATTGAAACTAAACACCCTTTTTTTATTTTTATTCAATACTAGGAAAATATCGCACCCCTTACAATTGATATTAGTAACAACAGTGACAAATCTCAACTTTGGTCTTTCAATTAGACACGAGAAGACAAAATCGCATGGTCTTTTCTGGCAACCCTGGTTCCTTTGATTGCCAATTGCAAACAGACTTCAAAGTTCCAATCGACACAATTTTAGTTCTGATCGAATTCAAAACAAACACCTTTATCAATAGTTACACTGAACTTTGATCAATTGCCTGCAAGATAGAAATAACGATGGCTTGTTCCATGTTTTCTTCCCTTGATCGATTGATCAAACAAGAAGTTCCTAATTGATTGATTTTGATCAATTTCTTGATTCAAATATAAACAGGGATCAAACACTTCCGATCTTTCCCTTGATCGATTCGATTTCTTAAAACAATGATCGAACAGTTGCGGTTCTTCCCTTGATACCGCTGTGATTCCTTTTTGTTTCAGTCCCACGATCTCTGTTTTGATTGATGATTCCCGACTTCGAATTGCACTCAATAGAAAAAAACAAACCAAGATAAGAAGGCTGATCGATTAATGCTTCTAACGTTCGATGATTGCTCGGTCGGATTGAGAGAACCGCTCTGATACCACTGTTGGTAATCAAAGAGCAAATCCCAATTGAAGAGAATATGAACAATATAGAACACACACAAACTTGAAATCCTTGAATCACCACACTTCAAATGATACGTACTAATGTATTTAAAGGTACAATTTATGACGGGTAAAGACCACAACCCGTTTATGACCCGACGGGTTAAATAACCGCCATTAACTAACTTTAACTACCTAACTTATAATAATGACACTTCTAACCCTTATACTTAATAAATAAACAAGTTTAGTTGAATATTAACAGGGTGAACTATGGGGGTTTGGGTGTATTACATGTGGGTATGCTTAGCGTTATATGATCTGTGTAGATATACGTGGCATGCATGTTCACAGGTGACCATGGTGGTGTATGTAAATTGTTTATGCAAGGTCATGAGGGCATGTGTGTGTACTAGTAGGTTTGGGTTGGTCATGCGTAGTATATATTATATATGTGCTCACACAGTGTATGTATAGTTATGTGTGTGTTCATTGATAACAAATATATATATATATATATATATATATATATAGATATATAGATATATGTGTGTGTTCTAGCTTGGATATGAGTTGTTTTGTGCATGTATGTCGGTGGGTGCAAGCATGAGATGGTATGGTGAAATATGCGTGCATAATATATAGTATAAGGGTGGGTAAAGTGCATTATATATGTGTCCATAGCATATTTTATGTGAGGGTAAGAATGCATAGGTGTATAATCATACATTAATATAAATTGGTTACGTGCTATTAAACGTATGAGTTAAATTATAAAATGGTTGTATAACTAAAGTGTATAGAGTGTACTTTTTTATGTGATAATTAGGTTTTGTGCATTCCAATTGAATTAGTGTTTGCGCGTGAGTGGGAAAATCGATGACTGGTATAGTAACCCGGACGAGAACGTGAAACCATACATTTCTTGTATTAATACTTAATAATTAATATTAATAGTCACCAAATGAAATCCAGGTGTTCCGGAAACCTAATTTCTTGCTCTTTGCATTTACTGATTTGCTGTGCTATTTAAGGTGAGCTTAAGGCCCTGCTTTACATATCTTTTTTTTGGGAAAAGAAACATTTTTATTTTATACGTTCATTCATTTGATTAGTATTACGGTAATTATCGGATGATTACTAGTGTTGTGGCAATTTAAGTCCTTATTTTTGAACCATTAATTTATGTTTTTAGCGAGGTATTTCTGACTAGATCTACTGGGTTTGACATAGCCCACCTGGGCTAGTCGCGCTAGCACGACTACATGTCATAAGAGTGTTTAATTGACTTAATTTCTGTTTCTGTGCTCCGGTAACTACAGCGGTGGAATACTTATAGTTGTCAGCTTCGGTTGCGAACTTCATACACTATGAAATTTGTTATGTAGACTAGCTATCTACTGATATTACTTTGTTTATTGGATCTGCTTTGGAATATGTTACTATTTATCAAAACCTGTGAACTCACCAACCCTATGATGACACTTTAGCATGTTACTTTCGGGTTCTTAAGGTGTGGCTAGGAGCATTTCACTATTGCATACATTCTGATTATTTTAAACGGTTAAACAATGTTGCAGCTAAATATATTTATTTGGGTTGCCCGTGTTTTGCGCCGTTTAAATTATAAAAGTTTAACTATTTATGCTTCCGCAAATGTTTTCTAGAACTTATTATTTAATTTATGTTTTGGGATTATCAGATAATATTAAATGCTATGTTTTGTAATTACTATGTCGTTTGGTATAACTATCGACTGAGATACTGGTATGTCACGCACCTAACAATAAAACCTTGTTTATGGAAATTGAGGGTGTGACATGTTGGTATTAAAGCCAATGGTTGTAGCGAACTAAAAGAAATTTGCATTTCAGTTTCATTGCATTTAGACTATAGCCTGATGCCATAGTTACATGCATATAGATACATTTAGTTTTGCTTCCTGGATCTGTTTGCTTTTCTTTGCTGGATTTGTCTACTTTTGCTCATTTCTGTGAGTGTCTGATTTCATGGAATGGCATCTTCTTCTTCTGCACCCTCTTCTTCTTTGGCAAAAAGGCCTGTTCGCCCTGATTCACCGACTTCATCTTTGGACCCAGATAAGTGGCCTATGCATCTTAATGATGCTGATGAGTTCGATGATGACCGACCATTCGCCTTACCTAGTTACCCACCAGTCAATAAATGGGAGTACTATCCTCGCTATCCTGGTAGATTCGGGAGAAACATGATCCTTTTCTTCCTGTACGTCGACCCCGAACTAGGTCCTCTCTGTTTTGATTTCCTAATGACCCCATTTTATCTCCTCTCACTTGCCCACTTGAGCAGGCCATAGCTGCTCTGACAGCCACTTTACACATTGAGCGTAAGCATATCGGGGAACTCATGGATGACAACATGCCATTGAGGAAAGGGTTGAGGGAATCAAGAGAAGAAAATGAGAAACTGAAGAAGTGAGTCAATAACCTTATCGATCACCATAACATGCTGGTGGACCGTCTTACAACTTTGACTGAACATGTGGCTGGTGACAAAAAAGACATCACAACAAACCGTCAACGAATTGATAACATGGAGGGCCATATGAACGCATTGAATGTAGTGCCAAAACCAGAAGAGGACTTGGAAGAAGAACCAAAAAGAGGCACCTGAAGAATGACCCGGAGGAAGAACCCGAGGAGCAGCCTGAAGATGAGCTTGAGAACAACACCGGATCCGTTGATTCTCATTGATTTTCGTTTCGTTCATTTCATTTGTTTATTTGACTTTCGTTTATTTTGCACCTAGATGGGAAGGGTTGTTTCCAATCCAACTGACATATTTGAATTTTGATGTTTGGTTTAATTGATTGTAGACCTACTTACAATTTATTTTATTAGAGATTATTATTTGAAAATTAAGTTTTGATTGTGCTAAATTCTTTTAATTCCTTATACTTAAATGGTGTGGATATGTTGTATATTTACTTGTTTTTGAATGTTATGATTGTTATGAATGTTTGGTCAAGGAAGTGGCCTTGGTCGTTGTCATGGTACCATTAACATGACACCAGTAGAACTGGGCGCAATTATAAATCAGTATGTGGCTGATGCGCTGGCCAACCACAACCGAAACCTATAGCCCGCTATGATTGGTAAGTAATACCAATTCATTTCTGAAGCTAACGTTCTGTCAATCCTGTTAAATTATAACATTTGTTGAAACTTCCAAAGTCCTGATCAATATTTGATGCAGGTCAAGGGGTTTGTACTTATAAGTCCTTCATGGACTTCAAACCCAACCTGTTTAATGGGGTTGAAGGAGCTGTTGGACTCATATAATGCTTCAAGAAGCTAGAGTTTGTGTTTGAAATGTCTAACTGCCTGGTGGCGAATCTGGAGATGTATGCTACGAGCACATTAGATGGAGCTGCGTTGAGTTGGAGGAACACCCAGGTTCAAATGTTGGGGATGGAGATTGCCAACTAGACTACTTGGAATGATTTTAAGAACTTGATGAAAGAGGAGTACTGCTCCCGTGACGAGGTGCAGAAATTAGAGATGGAATTCTGGAAACTCAAAATGACAGGTTCTGTGATCAAGGCATATACCACTCGCTCTCATGAGCTCGCTACACTGTGCCCTAATATGATCAACCCTCCTTCACTAAGGATTGAAAGATATCTTAACGGTTTGGCTTCGGAAATCCAGAGTAAGGTCATTGCTTCTTGACCAAATACGTTACAAGAGGCGATCAGGTTGGCACACAAATTAACTAATCAGGCTATGGCACAATGGAAGTTACCTTCGCGCGGCTCTGCGTCAGTTACCATGGATGGAAGCAACAAGCGCAAGTGGGAATCTTGTCCCCGTAACAAACAATGTATAGCTCAGCAACAACCTTAGCAACCCAAGAAATTTGACAACTCTCGTTCATTCAACCAGTCTTCTTCATCATCTCAACATACTAGTGGTTATAGCGGAACACTGGCCAAATGCAACACATGTAATTACCATAACAATGGGTCATGTAATAAGAACAACTATGAGAGGTGTGGTAAATTTGGCCATGCTGCCAAAAACTGACTGGTAAACATAACAGCCAAGCCGCCACAACAATAAGATGAATAACATGGTTGTTATGAATATGGTCAAACCAGGCATTTCAAGAGAAATTACCTAAGACTGAGAAAGAACAACAATGGTGGAAGCAATGGTGGTAATGGTGCTGACAACAGGAAGGATAATAGGGGAACAAGAATGGTGGTGCTAAGGGTAGAACATTCATCATTGGATGAGGTAAGGCTCGTAATGACCCTTCTACGGTAACTGGTAAGTTTCTTGTCAATGGTTGTTTTGCTTCTGTGTTATTTGATTCTTGTGTCGATAGATGCTTTATTTCTCATAAGTTCAGTAAGTTACTAGATGTTACATCTATAGCTTTAGACTCGAACTATACTATAGAAATAGTTGATGGTAAGATTATAGAAGCTTCTCATATATACCACGATTGTAAGATAGGTCTGGTTGGGTATGAATTTGATATTGACCTCCTATCTATCACACTCTGTAGTTTTGATGTCATTGTCGGCATGGATTGGTTGTCCAGGAACCAAGCCGAAATCATCTGTCAAGAGAAACTCATTAGACTTCCCCTTCCTAGTAGAGAGATACTCACAGTTGAAGGTGACAAAGGTGGTGATGTGGTTGGCATCATTTCTTACATGGAGGCTCAGAAAAACCTATGGAAGCGACATTTAGCAATATTGGCCTTAGTTACTAAAAAGACCACAGAGGAGAAACGAATTGATGATATTCCTGTCGTTAAGGATTTTCCCGAAGTGTTTTCAGAGGACTTGCTTGGTCTTCCTCCACATAGGTAAGTAGAGTTCTAGATCGAACTTATACCAGGAGCTACCCGTATCGCTAGGGCGCCGTATTGCTTGGCACCGAACGAACTAAAGAAATTGTCAAAATAGTTACAGGTACTGTTAGACAAAGAATTCATAAGCCCTAGTTCTTCACCCTGGGGAGCACCTGTGTTATTCGTGAAGAAGAAAGATGGAACCTTTAGTGTGTGCATTGACTATCTGGAATTAAATAAGGTTATCTTAAAGAATTGTTACCCTCTTTCGCATATTGACGACTTATTTGAACTTCAGAAATTGAGTTACTACTCAAAGATTCATTTGTGATCCGGATATCATCAGCTTAGGGTTCGAGAAGAAGACATATCCAAGACAACTTTCAAATTCGATACGGGCATTTTGAGTTCGCAGTCATGCCATTTGGATTGAAAAAGCTCCTGCAGTCTTTATGGACCTCATGAATCTTGTTTGTAAACCCTATTTAGAAAATTTTGGCATCATCTTCTTTGATAACCTACTGATTTATTCCAAGAATAGGGAGGAACATGAATATTTAAGACTTATTTTAGAGCTTTTGAAGATAAAACAACCATATGCCAAGTTTTCCAAATATGACTTCTGGATGAGTGAAGTACAATTCTTAGGGCATGTAGTTAACGAGAATGGTCTTGATGATGACCCGTCTAAGATTGAGGCAATCAAGAATTGGCATGTGCCAACTATGCCTACTAAGGTGCGCCAATTTATTGGATCAGCAGGTTATCATCAGCGTTTTATAGAAGGATTCTCGAAAATTGCATAGCCCTTAACAGCCCTAACTCATAAAGGAACTATTTAAAAGTGGGGCAGTAATGAGGAAACGGCTTTCAAAGCGCTTACAGACAAGCTGTGTAGTGCACCGATCATAGCATTACCAGAGGGAACGAACGACTTCGTGGTGTATTGTGACACTTCAATCCAAGGTTTGGGTTACGTGTTGATGCAACACGAGAAAGTGATAGCTTATGCATCAAGACAGCTTAAGGTGCATGTGAAGAATTATACAACTCATGATTTGGATTTGGGAGTTATCATATTTGCACTTAAGATCTGGAGGCGTTACCATTATAGAACCAAATGCATAATCTTTACTAATCATAAGAGTCTTTAGCATATTTATGCAGAGAAGGAGTTGAACATGAAACATCGAATGGTTAAAACTTCTGAATGATTATGATTGTGCCATCAGGAATTATCCAGGAATGGCTAATATGGTAGCTGATGCCCTTAGTCGAAAGGAATCCCTAAAACCTCGTCGTGTCCGTGCATTGCAGTTGACTATTCACTCAGACCTACTGTGTAGATTAAGACTACCTAGATTGAGGCATTATAAGAGCAGATCATCAAGTCAGAATCTCTTAATGGAGCTGAGAATCTGTTTTAGGAGAAATAAGATGGGCTTTGTTACTATGAAAATTGGTTATAGGTTCCATTGTTCTTGAATCTCAAGGAATTGGTATGGATGAAGCTCACAAGTCCCGCTACTTGGTGAATCCTGGATCTGATAAGATGTACCAAGATCTGAAGGTTATCTACTGGTGGCCTAACATGAAAGCTGAAATTGCCATCTACGTGTCAAAGTGTTTGACCTATGCTAAAGTCAAGGTGAAATATCAGAAACCGTCAGGTTTGCTTCAACAACTGGAGATCCTAATATGGAAGTGGGAAAACATATCTATGGATTTGGTTACTAAGCTACCTCGTTCACAAGCTGGAAATGATACTATGTGGGTGATAGTGGATTGTTTGACCAAATCAGCACATTTTCTAGCAATTAGAAAGAATTACAAGATGGATAAACTGGCACAAATTTACTTGAAGGAAATTATGTCACGACATGGCATGCCACTTTCGATCATCTCTTATCATGATGAGCTATTTACTTCACAGTTCTGGCAGTCATTGTAGAAATTCCTAGGCACTCGTTTAGATATGAGTATGGCTTATCATCCACAGACAGATGGACAAACAGATCGCACAATTCAAACCCTAGAAGATATGCTTAGGGAGTGTGTTATAGACTTTGGGAATAGCTAGGAAACTCATCTGCCTTTGGTTGAATTCTCCTATAACAATAGCTATCATACAAGTATTAAGGCTGCACCATTTAAAGCACTTTACGGTAGAAAGTGTAGATCTCTGTTGGATAGAAATTGGTGATAGTCAACTAACTGATCCTGAGCATGTTCGTGAAATATGACAACTCATCAAAAACTCACACGATTTTGATTTCCTTGTGCCAATGCAGTAGACCAGTGATGGAACACTCACCATGTAACGCAATTTTCGGGACGAAAATTCTTTCAACATGGGGATAATGTGACATCCGGTAATTTTCCGTTACCAAACTCCGTTAGTTCCGTTAAGTCTTGCATACACGTGTCGGGAGCACACACTAGTTGTCGTTGAACGTTGGTGACTTAATAATAATTAATAATGATAAACTAATTATAATTTAACTTGTTACGTGATTATCAAGTTGTGCTTATGTGTTTAAGTGATTTAAATGCTAGTTGTGAATTTTATCGCGTAACGTGGAAACGTGTATATTTAATTCGTGTATTTTTGTGGCTAGTGAAAATAATACATATGATTATTATTGTTGGTTAATAATGTTTGTAGTATTAAGTTAAAACCTTTTAGAAAGTATTTAAAAGTCTAGTTTTTATAAAATACAAATTATGAGGGTTTAAGGGGTAATTACCATAAATTAATAAAACAAAAATCCCAACCCTAGCCCCCACACCCTCTTTCGGCCGCGATCACCCAAAACACACACACACTTTGAATTTCAGCAAGAACAAGAAAGAAAGCTTCAGTTTTGATCGATTACAAGCATTACAACACGTTAGAAACATCAAATCTTGTCCATTACACGTTTAAAGGTTAGATTTTTACATGTTTTTGATGATTTTTCATGTTGGCCGAAAGTTCCATTCGAAATCTGCAATTGATGGTCGATTGATGCTTGTTTGTTGTTGTTAATGTGTTTGTTAGGTAGATTACATGTTAGTTAACGTCATGTATGCAATAAAGGTTGGATTTTTACAAGTTCTTATGGGATTTACATTAGGGCCGAAACCCTAGTTTGAAACTTGCAATTGGAGGCCGATTTCTTGATGTTGGTTGGTGTTATTATGTTAGTTGGATTGTATATATGCTAGTTAACGTCGATTATGCAAGAAAGCTATGATTTTGATTCATGGTTCATAGGTTACTAAGAATAGTAACTTTATTTTGCATGAATTGATGATTTGATGATGTATGAATGTTATGGATGTGTTTGTGATGATGATTAGATGCTAGATGGTTGATATGAATGTTAGGAATTCAAGAATGCATGTTGTAGTTCATACCTTACTAAAGATAATAACTTTTGGGTATGAAAGTTGATGAATCATGATAATTAGATGTTGTTGATCATGTTTAAATGTTGTTGATCATGTTTAAATGTTGTCATGTATTTGGATTGGTATATAATTGATGAATTCATGTATGTAGTGTGAGTTTGATGCTTTTGGGATGAACTTTCCCAAAAGGGAAACTTTAATTGTGAAATCCTTGAATTGGATGATTTGAGCATGTTTGGGATATTAGGACCATGCTAGTGTGTTCATGGATGATTTCTAAGGTAGTAGAATGTGTTATTTAGGTTATATGAATGTTGATTTGGTTTGTTACCTGTTTTGGCCTGTTTGTGGGAATTCATGGTAATGGGTCATATGGGTATGTTAGGACTATTGTTGGTTTGTGGTTGATCATGGTTGAACATTTTGGATGATATGATTTCTGTTAAATGGTATGTTGATGATCATCATACACGCATGCGAATCTGAGGCCCCTACTTAGTAGGATTGGCAGGGTTTAGGGTGTGAAGTCATGAGTGGCTTCACATGGCATGCTGTGCATGATTTGATTCTATGTATGATGCATTGGTTGTGTTGTAAATATGTTGAGCATGATAATTGTTTGAGATTCGCATGACTTGTATGATATCTGACTGTATGATGATCTAGTTGGTACATGTGATTAATGAAGTGTTATATGTAATCAGTTTGTATCTTAATCATGTGTGATGTACTGTTATGCTTGTTTGAATGAAATTTCACCTATAATGTCACCAACGGGTCAAACGGGTCAACTGGGTCAAATGTGTCTTGTCTTTCTTAAACCTTGAGTTCCTTGGTTTGTAGAGCACTTAGGGTTTCATATTGATTCTGTGTACACGTACTTATGTACTCATGTGTTCTAGGTGACCTTTGAAGGTTGTCTTTCCCCTCTTTCTTTCAAGTTAAGCTCTAAGTTAATTCTTACGCGCATCAGGTTAGTTCTTGCCCCACTCATTTTACATAATCTCTTTTGGGGGAGATAACATACTGTTGATCTCAAGCGCTTTTATATATGAGTGTGTATAATATTGATATAGTGCTGTTTACCATGGAAAGTCCTCACACTTTCGGATTGTTAATATTGACTAGCAGGGAAATTTTGGGTAGTACTACTGGGTCTGACGAGCCCCACCTGTGTGACTCGAGGTCATACGGGTGCAATTTTGTCCTAACATATATTCATCACGATCTGGTAAGTCGTGACGGGAGGCACAAACTATCACAGTCAGCTTCAATCGTGAAATCACTATGATTAATATTTTTATGTTAATAGACTAGCTATCTATTGCAATACACTACTTATGATTTGAAAAACTGTTTATCGGTTTACCTATTAACGCAAACTTTTGAACTCACCAACCATGTTTTGACTTGTTTAGTATGCTATTCTCGGGTTAAGGTTGCCGGTTGCCTAGGAGCACGCATGTCAGCATTGTTGAATTGGCTACATTTGCCTTGTTTACAAATTTGGGATTATTTTCATATTAAACAATAGTGTTTGGGGCGCGTATGTTTTGCGCATTCACTTTACATACTACTTGTTTTGGGTTTTCTGGTTTTAAAAAAACGCTTCCGCAGTATTTTAAACGTTAACTATGGTTTTGTTTATTAATCATATAGGGTCGTTCTTGGTAACTAATGACTGAGATCCTGGTATGTCACGCGCCTCGCGGTAAAACCCCGCACGCGGATTTTGAGGGTGTGACAGATTGGAATTAGAGCCATTGGTTATAGGGAACTAGGTTGCATACACACACTAGACTATAACCGCACAGTTGTTAGTTACTTATCGCTTACTCTCCTTACTGTATACTCATTGGCATACGCAACACGTACTTCGCAGCATGGCATCGTCGTCCAGAAATTTAGGCAAGAGACCTGCACGATCTGAGTCACCTCCTACTTCTCCCGTACCGGATAGGGGATTTAACTGGCCTCGACATCCTTATCCTCCTGGCGAGATAGACTGGGATCAGCCTTTCATACCTCCAGAGTTCGATCCTCCGCGAAACTGGGATTTCTACCCCACCTACATAAACCGTATGGCTTATAGAGAGCGCGTACCACTAGTAGCACCTACACGACCTAGGACTAGGTCATCGACCGCCTCTACTTTGCCTACACTTCCTACTTTGAGCATCCCTCTCGAGCAGGCGTTTGCAGCTTTGGTAGCCACTCTAGACACGGAGCGACAACGAATTAGAGGACTCACCGATGAGAACTCTGCATTACGATCTGAGATGCGTCAGTTGCGTTTCCAGGTAGAGACGCTTCAGTAGCGACTCTCGATGGCCATTGGTGGACATCATACTCTGGCAGGCAACGTTGTAGCACTTAGTGGGCGCATGGATACACAGGATAACCATAACATAGTGATCGATGATAGGTTTGCTGATTTAGAGGCACAACTAGCAGCACTTCAGATTGCTGAAGCCCCCGCACCTTTGGTGGACCCTGATGAGGAAGACCCAGAAGAGGAACCCGAGGAAGCCCCCGAAGAAGAACCAGCAGAGATGGATGAGGACAGTGACGGATCTGACGTACTGGACTGATTCTACTTTTAAATGACTTAGACTATGTAGTGTTTCTTTTCTTTGAAACCTATGTGGGAAGGGTTGTTTCCCACCCAACTGACAAACTTAAATTTTGACATTGATGGAATATTTTGTGACTCAATTTCAATTTATTTATCTTTGATTATTATTTCTGTTATAAATGTTGTGGTTGTGGTGAGTACATTATTTCTTATTGTTTAATATACCTTGATGAGATTAATGTGTTGGATGTTACTCATTATTGTAATTGTGAATTGTAAAGTGAAATATGGACGCACGTGGAAGAGGACGTGGGCGTGGTCGTGGACGGGGCGCCGGAGGCCGTGGAGCCGGAGCCATAAACATGACGCCTGCGAAATTGGCGGCATTAATTAACGAACATGTTCAGGCGGCAGTGGCTGCTGCCCAACCGGGACAACCAGCAGGTAAATGATAACAAGAGGTTAAACTAATTATCCTAGTTATTTGTCTAGGATATCTGACTACTGTATGGGTTGTCAAAACAGGACCATCACCATGTACCTACAAGTCCTTCATGGACTGTAAACCCCATACCTATAGCGGGACGGAAGGAGCTGTAGGGCTTGTAAGGTGGTTTGAGAAGACAGAGTCTGTCTTCGCAAAATGCAACTGCCCGCCTGCTGATCAGGTGAAGTATGCCACCGGGACATTGGAAGGCGCAGCACTTTCCTGGTGGAATGCCCAGGTGCAAATGCTGGGTCAAGCCATGGCCAATGAACTACCTTGGGATGAGTTTAAGGGGATTATGACCGAAGAATACTGCCCCCGAAATGAAGTGCAGAAACTGGAGATTGAGTTCTGGCAACTCAAAATGCAAGGCTCAAAAATTGAAGCCTACACGACCCGTACTCATGAGTTAGCTACTTTATGCCCAGGGATGGTGAATGAAATGCACAAGAGAGTTGAGCATTATATACGGGGATTGGTGCCCGAAATTCAAAGTATGGTAACTGCCTCTAACCCCACTACCATACAACAAGCTATCCGAACAGCCCACTGGCTGACTGATCAAGCAGTCGAGCAAGGTCGATTACCTAAGCGGGGCGCAGTGGCAAGCGTGCCCGACCATGAACGCAAGTGGGATGGTTCAAGCAACAAGGGATCATCATCCAGCAGCCAATCTTAACCTCAACAACAGCAGCAAAGTCAGCAACAGCAACGGAAGTTCGATAACAATCGAAGCTTCAACCAGGCGACTCCCTCAAATCAAGGACCCGGTGGGTATGGCGGAAGACAGCCGAAGTGCAACCAGTGTAACTACCACCATGTGGGTCGATGTGATAACTTCAAGTGCCAACGTTGTGGGAAGATTGGTCACGCAGCCAAAGACTGTCGGGGTGAACTGATGAAAAAGCCACAACAATCACAAGAAACTCCGAAAGGTTGTTTTGAGTGCGGAAAAGAAGGCCATTACAGATGCAACTGTCCCCAACTTAAGAGGAATGGTAATGGCAACAACAACAATGGAAACAACAGCAATAATAACAATGGCAACAACAATAACAACAACAATGGTAATGGCAACAACAATGGAGGCAATAACAACAATGGAGCCAAAGGAAGAGCCTTCGTCATTGGCTCAGGTGAGGCTCTAAACGATCCTACAATAGTAACTGGTAAATATTCAGTTAATGGTTGTTTTGCTACCGTATTATTCGATACCGGAGCCGATAGAAGTTTCATGTCCACTAGGTTTTGTAGTCTTTTAAGTGATATGCCCTAAGCCTTAGAATCTAAATACACCGTGGAGTTAGCTAACGGCACATAGATTCACGTAATGCATATTCTTAGAGACTGCAAGATAGAGCTTGCTGGTCATACATTCACCATAGATCTCATGCCTGTTACGTTAGGAAGCTTTGATGTGGTAGTAGGCATGGATTGGCTTTCCGATAAACAAGCGAAAGTCATATGCCACGAGAAGATCATACGGATTCCCCTTGGTGAAGAAGTCCTTACGGTCAGAGGTGATAGGAGTGGTGCGGTGATAGGCATCATCTCGTTTATGAAGGCACAGAAGTTGTTACGAAAAGGTCGACCGGCCATATTGGCACTCGTCACAGATAAACAGGTCGAGGAAAAGAAGATAGAGGATATCCCTGTAGTTCATGAGTTTCCCGAGGTGTTTCCGGAAGACCTGCCTGGATTACCACCTCATCGTCAAGTTGAATTCCAGATTGAGTTGACTCCAGGAGCCGCTCCAATTGTGAGAGCACCGTACCGATTAGCTCCGAATGAACTACAGGAATTATCTGCCCAACTACAAGAGGTGTTGGATAAAGGGTTTATCCGACCGAGTTCGTCGCCCTGGGGAGCGCCAGTTCTATTTGTGAAGAAGAAGGATGGTACATTTCGAATGTGCATTGACTATAGGGAACTGAACAAGGTTACTATCAAGAATAGATATCCCTTACCTCGTATCGATGATTTGTTTGATCAACTGCAAGGATCAACCTATTACTCTAAGATTGATCTGAGGTCTGGGTATCATCAGCTGAGAGTTCGAGAAGAGGACATCTTGAAAACTACCTTCCGTACACGATATGGTCACTATGAATTTTTGGTCATGCCATTTGGGTTGACGAATGCACCAGCAGTATTCATGGACCTCATGAATCGCGTGTGCAAACCCTATCTTGATCAGTTTGTTATCGTCTTTATTGATGACATACTAATATACTCAAGGACCAAGGAAGAACATGAGAAGCACTTACGTTTAATCTTAGAATTACTTAGAAAGGAACAACTGTACGTAAAGTTTTCTAAGTGTGATTTCTGGATACGTGAGGTACAATTCTTGGGTCATATTGTCAACGAGAAGGGAATACATGTTGATCCTGCTAAGATTGAAGCGATAAAGAATTGGTCTGTTCCTAAGACACCGAGTGAGATACGACAATTCCTTGGATTAGCGGGATATTATCGACGATTCATTGAAGGATTCTCTAAGATTGCACAACCTCTCACAGCCTTGATTCATAAGGGAACGACATACAAATGGGGTGAGAGTCAGGAATCTGCTTTTCAGTTGCTGAAACATAAATTGTATAGCGCACCAATATTAGCGTTGCCGGATGGTAGTGATGACTTCGTAGTCTATTGTGATGCGTCTATTCAAGGACTTGGATGCGTCCTGATGCAGCGGGATAAAGTGATAGCTTATGCCTCTAGACAGTTGAAGATTCATGAGAAGAACTATACCACCCATGACTTGGAACTGGGTGCGGTAGTGTTTGCCTTGAAGATCTGGAGACATTACTTGTACGGTACCAAATGCACTATCTACACCGATCACAAGAGTCTTCAGTATATATTGGAGCAAAAGGAGTTGAATATGAGGCAAAGGTGCTGGGTAGAGTTATTGAATGACTATGATTGTGCTATCAAGTATCATCCAGGAAAAGCAAATGTAGTTGCTGACGCGCTGAGTAGAAAAGAGACTGCTAAAACTCGACGAGTGCGAGCTCTGCAACTAACGATTAGTACGCAATTACCTGAACAAATCCGTGATGCTCAAACTGAAGCTCTGAAGGTAGAAAATATGAGTTTAGAAGGGATACGGGGAATGGAAAAGCAACTAGAAGTAAAGGCAGATAGGATTCGTTACTTCATGGATAGACTATGGGTACCTCTACATGGAGACCTGAGAGACTTGGTGATGAGTGAGGCTCACAAGTCCAAGTATTCTATACATCCTGGATCTGACAAGATGTACCACGATTTGAAGGTGCACTATTGGTGGCCTAACATGAAAACAGATGTAGCTACTTATGTGAGCAAGTGTCAGACCTGCTCGAAGGTTAAAGTGGAGTATCAGAAACCATCTGGTCTACTACAAAAACCCGAGATCCCTATGTGGAAGTGGGATCAGATATCAATGGATTTTATTACTAAGTTACCTAGCACTTCTACGGGTTGCGACACAATATGGGTTATCGTGGATCGATTGACAAAATCTGCTCATTTCCTAGCAATAAAGGAAACGGATAAGATGGAGAAGTTAACCCAACTTTATCTGAAGAAGATCGTTTCGAGGCATGGAGTACCAATCTCGATCATTTCTGATCGCGATTCCCGTTTCACATCACACTTCTGGCAATCACTGCAGAAATCTTTGGGTAAGCGATTGGATATGAGTACTGCTTATCATCCACAGACTGATGGTCAAAGCGATCGTACTATACAGACTTTGGAGGACATGTTACATGCTTGTGTGATTGACTTCGGGAATAACTGGGAAGTTCACCTACCATTGGTGGAATTTTCTTACAACAACAGTTATCACACTAGCATAAAGGTAGCACCTTTTGAAGCTTTGTATGGGAGAAAGTGTAGATCACCAGTTTGCTGGGCTGAAATTGATGATAGTCAATTAACAGGTCCCGAGTTAGTACACGAGACAACTGAGAAGATTATTCAGATAAGAGACCGCATGGCCGCAGCGCGAGACAGACAGAAAAGCTATGCTGACAAACGACGAAAACCTTTGGAATTTCAAGTTGGTGACAAAGTTTTATTAAAGGTCTCACCATGGAATGGAGTAGTTCGGTTTGGTAAGCGAGGAAAGCTAAATCCGAGATACATTGGACCATTTGAGATAGTGGAAAGAATAGGTCCAGTAGCTTATCGACTAGCCTTACCTGATTTATTGAGTGGAATCCATGATGTATTCCATGTTTCAAATTTAAAGAAATGTTTAACGGATGAAACTATGGTCGTACCACTAGAAGAAGTTCAAGTAGACGAACAGTTACGCTTCATTGAGGAACCCGTCGAAGTGATGGATCGTGAGGTGAAAACGCTTAAGCAAAGCAAGATACCCATCGTCAAAGTTCGTTGGAACTCGAGATGTGGACCAGAATTCACGTGGGAATGTGAAGACCAAACGAAGCTTAAGTATCCTTAGCTATTCGAAAAGACGATGCCAGCCGGCGAAGGTACTGATTAAATTTTGGGACGAAATTTCTTTCAACATGGGGATGATGTGACAACTCATCCAAAACTCACACGATTTCGATTTCCTTGTGCCAATGCAGTAGACCAGTGATGGAACACTCACCATGTAACGCAATTTTCGGGATGAAAATTCTTTCAACATGGGGATAATGTGACATCCGGTAATTTTCCGTTACCAAACTTCGTTAGTTCCGTTAAGTCTTGCATACACGTGTCGGGAGCACACACTAGTTGTCGTTGAACGTTGGTGACTTAATAATAATTAATAATGATAAAATAATTATAATTTAACTGGTTACGTGATTATCAAGTTGTGCTTATGTGTTTACGTGATTTAAATGCTAGTTGTGAATTTTATCGCGTAACGTGGAAACGTGTATATTTAATTCGTGTATTTTTGTGGCTAGTGAAAATAATACATATGATTATTATTGTTGGTTAATAATGTTTGTAGTATTAAGTTAAAACCTTTTAGAAAGTATTTAAAAGTCTAGTTTTTTAAAATACAAATTATGAGGGTTTAAGGGGTAATTACCATAAATTAATAAAACAAAAATCCCAACCCTAGCCCCCACACCCTCTTTCGGCCGCGATCACCCAAAACACACACACACTTCGAATTTCAGCAAGAACAAGCAAGAAAGCATCGGTTTTGATCGATTACAAGCATTACAACACGTTAGAAACATCAAATCTTGTCCATTACACGGTTAAAGGTTTGATTTTTACATGTTTTTGATGATTTTTCATGTTGGCTGAAAGTTCCATTCAAAATCTGCAATTGATGGTCGATTGATGCTTGTTTGTTGTTGTTAATGTGTTTGTTAGGTAGATTACATGTTAATCAACGTCAAGTATGCAATAAAGGTTGGATTTTTACAAGTTCTTATGGGATTTACATTAGGGCCGAAACCCTAGTTCGAAACTTGCAATTGGAGGCCGATTTCTTGATGTTGGTTGGTGTTATTATGTTAATTGGATAGTATATATGCTAGTTAACGTCGATTATGCAAGAAAGCTATGATTTTGATTCATGGTTCATAGGTTACTAAGAATAGTAACTTTATTTTGCATGAATTGATGATTTGATGATGTATGAATGTTATGGATGTGTTTGTGATGATGATTAGATGCTAGATGGTTGATATGAATGTTAGGAATTCAAGAATGCATGTTGTAGTTCATACCTTACTAAATATAGTAACTTTTGGGTATGAAAGTTGATGAATCATGA
Organism: Flaveria sonorensis; assembly: GCA_025506505.1. Lineage (NCBI taxonomy): Eukaryota > Viridiplantae > Streptophyta > Magnoliopsida > Asterales > Asteraceae > Flaveria > Flaveria sonorensis. Next base: position 47,790,101 of record CM046437.1, on the reverse strand, counting down.
TAATTAGATGTTGTTGATCATGTTTAAATGTTGTCATGGATTTGGATTGGTATATAATTGATGAATTCATGAAGGTAGTGTGAGTTTGATGGTTTTGGGATGAACTATCCCAAAAGGGAAACTTTAATTGTGAAATCCTTGAATTGGATGATTTGAGCATGTTTGGGATATTAGGACCATGCTAGTGTGTTCATGGATGATTTCTAAGGTAGTAGAATGTGTTATTTAGGTTATATGAATGTTGATTTGGTTTGTTACCTGTTTTGGCCTGTTTGTGGGAATTCATGGTAATGGGTCATATGGGTATGTTAGGACTATTGTTGGTTTGTGGTTGATCATGGTTGAACATTTTGGATGATATGATTTCTGTTAAATGGTATGTTGATGATCATCATACACGCGTGCGAATATGAGGCCCCTACTTAGTAGGATTGGCAGGGTTTAGGGTGTGAAGTCGTGAGTGGCTTCACATGGCATGATGTGCATGATTTGATTCTATGTATGATGCATTGGTTGTGTTGTAACTATGTTGAGCATGATAATTGTTTGAGCTTCGCATGACTTGTATGATATCTGACTGTATGATGATCTAGTTGGTACATGTGATTAATGAAGTGTTATATGTAATCAGTTTGTATGTTAATCATGTGTGATGTACTGTTATGCTTGTTTGAATGAAATTTCACCTATAATGTCACCAACGGGTCAAACGGGTCAACTGGGTCAAATGTGTCTTGTCTTTCTTAAACCTTGAGTTCCTTGGTTTGTAGAGCACTTAGGGTTTCATATTGATTCTGTGTACACATACTTATGTACTCATGTGTTCTAAGTGACCTTTGAAGGTTGTCTTTCCCCTCTTTCTTTCAAGTTAAGCTTTAAGTTAACTCTTGCGCGCATCAGGTGAGTTCTTGCCCCACTCAGTTTACATAATCTCTTTTGGGGGAGATAGCATACTGTTGATCACAAACGCTTTTATATATGAGTGTGTATAATATTGATATAGTGTTGTTTACCATGGAAAGTCCTCACACTTTCGGATTGTTAATATTGACTAGCGGGGAAATTTTTGGTAGTACTACTGGGCCTGACGAGCCCCACCTATGTGACTCGAGGTCATACGGGTGCAATTTTGTCCTAACATATATTCGTCACGACCTGGTAAGTCGTGACGGGAGGCACAAACTATCACAGTCAGCTTCAATCGCGAAATCACTATGATTAATATTTTTATGTTAATAGACTAGCTATCTATTGCAATACACTACTTATGATTTGAAAAACTGTTTATTGGTTTACTTATTAACGCAAACTCTTGAACTCACCAACCATGTGTTGACTTGTTTAGTATGCTATTCTCAGGTTAAGGTTTCCAGTTGCCTAGGAGCACGCATGTCAGCATTGTTGAATTGTCTACATTTGCCTTGTTTACAAATTTGGGATTATTTTCATATTAAACAATAGTGTTTGGGGCGCGTATGTTTTGCGCATTCACTTTACATACTACTTGTTTTGGGTTTTCTGGTTTTAAAAAAACGCTTCCGCAGTATTTTAAACGTTAACTCTGGTTTTGTTTATTAATCATATAGGGTCGTTCTTGGTAACTAATGACTGAGATCCTGGTATGTCACGCGCCTCGCGGTAAAACCCCACACGCGGATTTTGAGGGTGTGACATGAAACCACTAAGAAAATTGTTCAGATTCGTAACCGTATGGTTGCAGCTCATGATTGCCAGAAAAGCTATGCCAATCAAAGCAGAAAGTCCTTGGAATTCCAAGTTGGTGATAGGGTATTATTGAAAGTTTCACCTTGCAATGGTGTGACATGCTTTAGGAAGCATGGTAAACTAAATGCTAGATATAGGTCCGATAGCTTATCATCTAGACTTACATGAGGAACTCGATGGTGTTCATAATTGTGTTCTATGTGTCAAATCTGAAGAAGTGCTTAGCGGATGAATCACTTGTCGTTCCATTACAGGAGCTGGAGATCGATGAACAACTTTGTTTTATTGAGGAACTAGTCGAGATTATGGATCAAGAAGTCAAAGTTTTAAAGCATAGAAAAATTCCCATTGTACGTGTTAGATGGAATTCTAAGCGTGGACCAGAGTTTACCTGGGAGCGCGAGGATCATATGAAAAAGAAGTACCCATAATTTTTCAAAGATAAGGTATCCACTTCTTAAGGTATCCATTCTTAAGATATCTTTCCTTAACATTTCGAGACGAAATTCCCTTCAACAAGTGGATGATGTCGCAAATCTCACAAAATCTTATAATTCTTTGTTTTGGGCTTGTTTCCGAAATTCTCAGAAACTCTATATTGTCTATGTTCCAGGTATGCGTTCTTCTCAAGTGATGTTGAGAACCAATCTTTGTTGTGTGTCGATGTGTATGATCTGCATGTGTGTTATGGGTAGTCTGTGTAATGTGGCGTGTTGCTGTTGTGTGTTCATGCGTATGTATGTATGTATGCTTATATAAGCGTGTGTGTGTTACTGCTGCATGTATGTGTTTCTATATGTGGGTTTTGACAGTATGCATGATGGTTGGTTTGGGGTTGTGATACACACGTGGACTTTTGATTTGGGTGTTTGTAGTGGGTATTGCAATGGGTGTTGGGATACATGTGTGTGTATTCATCTGGGTGTGTGTGGTGGTTTGTCGAGTGGATTTGGTTTTGTTTGTGGTGACTTGTTAATGGGGTGAATTGTGGAGGGTATGGGTGTATTACATGTTGGTTTGCTTAGCGTTATATGATCTGTGTAGATATACGTGGCATGCATGTTCATGGGTGACCATGGTGGTGTTCTTAAATTGTTAATGTATGGTCATGAGAGCATGTTTGTGTGCTAGTAGGTTTGTGTGGGTCATGCATAGTATATATTATATTTGTGCTCATACATGGTATGTATAGTTATGTGTGTGTTCATTGATAACATATATATATGTGTGTGTTCTAACTAGGACATGAGTTGCATTGTACATGTATGTCGATGGGTGAAAGCATGAGGTTGTATGGAGAGATATGCGTGCATAATATATAGTATAAGGGTGGGTAAAGTGCATTATATATGTGTCCATAGCATATTATATGTGAGGGTATGAATGCATAGGTGTATAAATTACCATAAGTATGTTATGTTTGGTCATCATACATTAATATAAATTGGTTACTTGCTATTAAATGTATGAGTTGTATTATAAAAAGATTGTATAACTAAAGTGTATAAATTGTACTTTTATACATGATAATTGAGTTTTGTACATTCCAATTGAGTTAGTTTTTGTGCATGAGTGGGAAAATCAATGACCGGAAAAGTAACCAAGACGAGAACGCAAAACCGTATAGTTCATGTATTAATACTTAATAATTAATATTAATGGTCACTAAATGAAATTTCGGTGTTCTGGAAACCTAATTAATATTAATATTACGACCCCACTTTACATATATTTTTTTGGGGGAAAAGAAACATGTTTATTTTATACATTCATTCATTTGATCAGTATTAATGTAATTATCGCATGACTACTAGTGTTGAACCAATTTAAGTCCTCACTTTTAAACTGTTAATGTATGTTCTTTAGCGAGATAATTCAAAGTAGATCTACTGGGTTTGACAAACCCTAGCCAGGCTAGTCGCACTAGCATGACTGCAGGTCAAACAGGTGTTTAATTGACCTATTTTTTATTGTTGTGGTCTGGTAACAACAGCCGATGCATATTTATATTTCCTAGTTTCGGTTCAAACTTCATTCACTATGTAACTTGTTATGTAGACTAGCTATCTACTGATATTACTTTGTTTATTGGATCTGCTTTCGAATATGTTACCATTTATCAAAACCTATGAACTCACCAACCCTGTGTTGACACTTTAGCTTATTTCTTTTAGGTTCTTAAGGTGTGCATGGCTAGGAGCATTTCACAATTGCATACATTCTGATTATTTTTAACGGTTAAACAATGTTTCTACTAAATATATTTATTTGGGTTGCGCGTGGTTTGCGCCGTTTAAATTATAAATATTTAGCTATTTACGTTTCCGCAAATGTTTTCTTGAACTTATTATTTAATTTATGTTTTGGGATTATCAGATAATATTAAATTCTATGTTTTGTAATTACTGTGTCATTTAGTGTAACTATCGGCTGAGATCCTGCAATGTCACACGCCTAACAGTAAAACCCTATTAGTGGAAATTGAGGGTGTGACAATAATCGTAACTCTCTTCGCTTTGACCATTGTAGAAATGCACCGTTCTCCCTAAGCGTCTCTCTCGTTGGCAGCTGTCAACCAAATCTGATTGATCATATCAGTATAAATGGAAGGATTACCTGTAATAGCATGATATATCTGAGAGGTCTTGCGACCGTCTATTAGTGATCTAAATAATGCCTTGTCATCCGGAATGTCTCCAAGAAAGGCCACTGCATTATGGTTTTTATTAAAAACCATTAGTCTCACCGTCTTAAAATTAGAGTAAATAGACGTTTATTAGTCACAAACTTAAAATTTCTAGACATAAAAATTTTAAAAACTAGAAATTTGAACTTTTCGCACAAACACAACTATTTGCATGTGAATAGTTTGGTTTTTAAGTGTAACTTCTCGCGCAACAAGTAGATGATTCGCATGAAATTAGTTTTGACCAAAAGTCAACTTCTCGCACGACAAGTCAAGATTCTCATGCGATTAGTTTGTGCAAAATTTGAAAGTTCTCGCCGCTGTTCATATTCAGAACACTTCTCGCACGCGACAAGTTCTAGTTTTTTTCAAATTCCAAATTAAACTATTTCAGAGTATTTTTGTTGGTCCTTGTGATCAATATAATAGTGTAATTGATGAATAAACTTAGAAATCCCACTGAATCAACACAATACTCACAATAACATAATGGATAAGTTTTGAATCTATTCAATAATCACCAAACAAAGGTTCAAAAGTAATGAATAATAGGCTTCTAGCCGAAAACACAGAGTTGCAATAATAATATTTCAGTATTAGGGTTTTGGAAAACTTCACTTACAATGATAGAACATGACAATATATAAGTAGAGTTAGTTTCGCTAGCGAAACTGTCTTGACCATCAACTAGATTCACCCGGCAGCGAAATACAGTTTCGCCAGGTGATCTAGGACAGCTGACTATGAGCGAAACTGTAGTTTCGCTCGTAGTTTCACTGGGTCAGTGAAACTGTACAAATACAAAATGCATGGAAACAAACTAACATTCAACGTATTACATGAAAGAAAAAATAATCCTAACAACTATGGTGAGTCCAACCTATACTAAATCATCAATACTCCCCCTAGGTTGGACCTCACCCTTGATCTTCTCCTTCATCTTCCACTTCCTCAGCAGCTTTATCTGAAGTTTCTTGATCAGCTCCAGCTGTACTCTCTTCCAATCCCTTTGTACTGGCCTTTTCAAATTTTCTTGTTAGTTCCTGCACATCCATCCTCAACCCATCAGCTTGAAGTACTTTCTATGTAAGCTCCTTGACTTTTCCCTAACACCGCGAGCCTTGTTAGCTACCCTCATGAATAGGCTAGCTTCATTCCTCATTTCAGCTCCGGCTCCGGCTTTGATGTGATTTTAACACAAAACCACCAAATCCTCATCGCAAAAGGAGAATACTTCCATAGGATCAAATAATTTAATTTCTTCTCCACCTTTTAGTCTAATCACAGCTTCCCCTGTATTATTATCGTAGAACCACTTCTCAAATTTTGTAGTCTTGGGGGAAGTGGATTGGGCACTCTCACTCTATTAACACTTTTGGCTGGCTTGAGCTTCAACACAATCTTGCCCTTTCCTATAGCCTAATCCAAATCTTTCTTTGATCTCCTCCTCTCAATTTTCATATACCCAAATGCCTTAAAGTTATCCTTAAGCCCCTTCCGTATCTCATTCTCTAGCACAATTGCCCTCTCGCTTAGGCTTGAGTCTATCAAGGGAATTTCAACTTACCTTCTTAAATTCCATCTCGGCAAGGTCTTGAATGCCTTCCTTTTATGTAGATATGAGATTTCCCCTTCTCTTCTTTTAATCATAAACATTTGTAATTCATGATTATATTTCCATCTAACTATCTTCTTGTTGGATTTCTTCTTACTTGGTTCACTTATGTTTTTGAAATAACGGAGTCAGTTGTTTTGGTTCTTTCTCCTTAACGAACCAATCCTCCTTGTTAAACTCAATCACATCTCCTTCGATAGAAATCTTCTGAGACACATAAGTCATTGGACGCTCATCTAGTTCATAGAATTCAGGCTCAGAGTCGTAATCAACCAACTATTCCTCATACTCCTCTTCTTCATCTATCAGATTCAGCTCAGTTCCTTTCTTGTCTACTCCGTCTGCTTCTTCTCTAAACACTTCATCACCAGTCAAATTAGTATTTATATCAAGCCCCAAATCTATAAACCCTGCTTCTACAACCCTAGCCTCATCTTCTTCAACACCTCCTGCATCACTTCTTTTCTCGACTCCAGATCCAACAATGTCATCAACTCCAACATCAAGGCAACCATCACCACTGCCACTAGCACCCGCTCTACCAACATCAGCATCGCTTGCATCAACTCTAGCTCCACTTGTGTCTCCTTTGATCCTAGTTGAACTCCCTACTTTCAAAAAGGAATACTTAGACATATCAATAAGATCAACTATCTCAGCTTGAGTTAACTGGTTGGGCAGACCAGCATTGGCTTTCAGCACATTCACCTCCTTGAGTAGTCTTTTGACTAAGTCTTGTTGATCTACTATCATTTTCTTCATGCTCTCCATTTCCTTATATTTCTCATTCTCTCTCAATTCTTGATTCACCAACTTTGTCTTAATCATCCCCAATTCATTTGCCAATAATGTATTCAAATTTCAAATAACATCTTGATCTAGATCAGACCTTGCATCCCTTCTTTTAGGGGCTTTAGAAAAAGTTTGTTGTTTGTGCTTGGTTCTTCGTTCAGCAACATTTGCAGGTTCACCTTGATCAGCTTTCTTTTTCGTTCTCCTCTCCCTTTGAGTCCTTAATTCCTCCTCCACTTCATCAATTTCAGCTTCAAAATCATACTCCTTTTCCTTTGCATTACTTTTTCTTTTCTTTATTGCCTCTTCTTGCTTCTCCCTATTCTCTTAAGCATTCTTATTTTCATTTTCAATTAATCTCTTGATGTAATTCCATCTCTTAGCAGAGTACATATTTTCCAAAAGATATGTTATCTTCCTGTTAAAGTCATGCCCCACTGCTGAGCAATCTGCAAATATTCTTGTATTCATTTGCACCAGTCTTTTAATTTCTCCATGTCTAGGCAGATCTGGCTTCAAATCATTAATTAGCATCTGTACAAACCTTGGATATAGCAACCACGTATCCTTTTTCAAAGCCATTATATTTTCAGTCATGCAATCAAAGATCAACTTAGCAATATTGGCTTTCTGACCTCTGCAACATACAATCATAGCCCTTGCCCAGTGCTGATTTAGACCATCTAACCCTCCTTTCCTATGATCCAGGCACATAATAAATACGTGGGAAATGTATCTCTATTTCTTAGATAGGAGGGACTTCTTGATTTCTTTCTTTGAGCCAAAAAAGGGTCCCTCATACTCAATGCTTCTAAATGCATTTAATACTTCTGCATCAGACATTACCACCTCATCCCCATAATCTTCCTCCAGCTTCAATACTCTTGCCATAGTCTCAACAGTAATAACAAAGTCATACGTAAGGACTCTAGCAGTAATCCAATGCGGATTAGACCCAAGGTCATACTTTGTAGTTCTCCAAAAGTCTCTTACATGAAGATCACAAATCGTGGGCATGTGAGATATAGCATAACTCATTGGGGACTGCTTCAGCCACTTAATGCAATCTCTAAAGCCAATGGTCTTCGGGTTGCTATCATCCAATAATACAACAATGTTTGTTCTCTCATCAAACTTTAGGTTTGCCATCTTAACTGAAAATTAAACAAAAATAGGTTAGTTAAAACATTGAAGTATGAATAAACATTGAAATAAACAAAATACAAGAAAAAGCAGAAAGTTCAACACAGCGAAACTGTAGTTTCGCTAGAGGCACAGATTAACAGTTTCACTGCTGTTTAAATTGTAGTTTTCAAGCAAACGTATAGATTCACTGTGACACAGGCACAAACTCATGTCTCTGAGCGATTCTATAGTTTCGGAGAGGACGAAATTATAGTTTTTACAGCAGAGACATTGTAAGTTCGCTGAGACCGTGACACAGAATCATGTGCCTGAGGGATCTATAGTTTCACTGTAACTATCCTAGCAAAAATGTCAAGTACGCTTGAATAGCATGACTGGACAGTTTCGCTCGGAACACTTGAACTTTCGTTCAGATTTGCTGGTTAGTTTCGCAGTTTCGCTGAACGAATCTGCGAAACTACCGACCCAGCGAATCAACCTAAAACTAAGGTCCAATGTTTAAAACCTCAAAAATGCATAAGAACAGGTTCGAAACACCCACCTAAGCACTTAGAAACAATTAATCGCTACGGAAATCAATTTAGAAGAATATGGATGTGAATGCATAGAGAAACTAGGGTTTACTTTCGCCAAACAAGTGTGTGAAACTGATTTCACACTATGCAATATATAGACACTAATAGTTTTGCTTAGCATCATAGATGAAGTCATGTATCCCACTGTAGAGCAAGTTTGTCGGCGAAACTATAGATTCGCTTAGCGAAACAACCAGCGAAACTTAGTTTCGCTGGAACCTAACACTTAGTAACTTTTTGAAAATTTTATACATTTTAAAAATAACAAAAGAATTAAGTCTTATATTTACAAAAACTTTCATGAAAAACTTCTTAACCCCATAATACCAACACAAACAAAATAAAAATAACAGAAGATTAAAATAAAATAAAATAATATTAAAATAAGAAATAAGGGAAAAATTAATAATAAAAGGATATAGACACTTCTTTTTTAAGAAATTGTTTGAGAGAGTCAAAGATTGGTGGGATTACTGATAAGTTTGTCCTTTAAGCCTATGCCTTATTCTTTTCAACGTGTAATCTACAACTGTCTTTATCATGTTTTGGTTTAATTTTAGAAAATCTGATGACTTGATCCCCACAGACATTTGGCAAAGTTCTTATCTTATCCTCATGGTTTATTAAGCAATATGATTAACTCTGCTTGAATTTTCTTTTGAGTTTTCAACAACGATCTTAATTTAAGAATCACTATGCATTTATTTGGGGAACCGATGATGAGAGCTCCAGGTCTATACTTACGTATAACAGAGGAGATGACCATCTGAACTTGCTGATGAGAGCTTCAGGTCTATACTTACGCATAACAGAGAAGATCATCAGAACATGCTGATGAGAGCTCAAGGTCTATACTTACGTATAACAAAGGAGATTATCACTCCAGGTCAATGTTCACACATAGCAGAGGAGATTAGCACAAGATATATCTCTGAAGAGCTAACAAGAAGCTTCAATTTAGAGACTAGGTGATAGGGAGATTTTAGGAATATCAAAGCAGAGATTTGAAACTCTCAACCTATTTTTGACAAGGACTTGTAACTTTGTGCAGGCCAAAATATCAGGAGGATAATCCTTATTACCGAGTTCTTAAACTTTAATTTAGCTACACGATCATTTTTTACTTCATTTTCAGGCTGAGCCTACCATGCATATCCCAACACAAGGCTGTTGACCTCCTTCAAAATTCATTTTCCCGGGGTTCCTGAAAACACAAAAATTGAAAAACTTAAGAGTTTAATCTTTTTCTCCTCCAAAATTTCTAAAATTTCCTTTTAATTGCCATGTAATAGAAATTTCTATTTTTCAAATTTTGTTAAAGATCAAAGATGTGAAGGAATATGGGACTTAAAAGATTATCAGAAAAAGGTTATAAAAAAATAAACAAAAGAGTTATTTACAGGTATTTACACACTTTGTTAAGAAAAGAGGTTTCCAAAAGATATTAAACCCAATATAGAGATTAATTCATAAAAACAAGGTTTATCAAATATTTTTGTGAAAAGATCTGCTCTTTGATTTTTTGTGTCAATTGGAATAATATCTATAAAACCCTTTTCCGGAGCATCTCGGATTGCATGAATCCTTGTTACAATGTGCTTGGTGCGAGTATGATGAATTGGTTTTTTGGCAATGCCAATAGCAGCTTCATTATCACAGAAAAGTGGTGTAGGAAGAAAATTGATTCTGTAATTTATCATCTGGTGTTGTATCCAAAGCACTTGATAGCAGCAACTGGATGCAACAACATATTCAGCCTCTCCTGTAGATAGAGATACTATTGTTTTCTTCTTGCTTTGCCATGAAACAAGACAATCCTCGAGATATTGACATCCGCTAGTCATGGATTTCCTGTTGATCCTGCAACCACAATGATCACTATCAGAATAAGCATGTAAATCAAAGTTCCCTCCTTTTTGGTACCAAAGACCTAAACAAGAAGAACCCTTTAAGTAACGAAAGATGCGTTTAACTGCTTTTTCATATGATTCTTTTGGGTTGGCTTGAAAACGGGCACAGTAGCACACGACGAATGTAATATCAGGACGGCTAGCCATGAGATAAATGAGAGGTCCGATCATAGAATGTTAGTAAAGAGCATCCACGGATTTCCCATTATCATCTGGAGTTATTCAGGTTTCAGCACTAAATGGAGTGAATCTAGAGAAGAATCATCCATCTTGAATTTTTTGAGAATCTTCAGAACGTACTTTTCTTGGTGAATCAGAATACCATAAGGCTTTTGTTCAACCTGCAACCCCAAGAAAAAGCACAGCTCCCCCATCACGCTCATTTCGAAGTGATCCATCTTCTCAAACTCCCTACACAATTTCTCATTTGTTGACCTGAAAATGATATCATCAACATACACTTGAACAATCAGCATTTCACCATCAACTTCCTTCTTGAATAGAGTCATGTCTATAGATCCATAAGAGAAACCCTTGCTGAGCAGATATTATGTCAAAGTTTCATACCAGATACGAGGTGCTTGATGTAATCCATATAAGGATTTATCAAGTTTATATACTTTGTCTGGGAAATCTGGATCCTCGAAACCTGGTGGTTGACAAACATAAATCTCCTCATCAATGTTACCATAGAGAAATGCACACTTCACGTCCATTTGAAAGACTTTAAAGTTTTTGTGAGAAGCGTGAGCAAGAAAGATTCTGATAGCTTTAATGCGAGCAACTGGAGCAAACTTAAGTATAGTGAATTCCCTCCTCCTGAGCAAATCCCTAAACAACTAACCATGATTTGTTCCTTGTTATAACTCCTCGATCATCTGGTTTATTCTGGTATACCCATTTGGTACCAATGGGAAACTTATTTTGAGGAAGATCAACTAATTGCCAAACTTTTAGTTTCTTGAACTGTTGAAGCTCCATCTGAATAGATTCAACCCAACTTGGGTCTTGAAGTGCTACTGAGATATTTTGGGGAAAACTTTGAGATAAGAAACATGCATAGAGACATTCATTTATCAATCCAGATTGACTCCGTGTCCACACATATAAGGCCCCGTTCCCGGGACGTTTACAGCTGGTCAATCATTGCACATAAAACATAAAACATATATTTAGAAACAACGCAGCAGAATAATTTAAAATCATTTTATTATAATTGCTTTTGCAAAATAATACAACATTCATGATCGTCACAAAATATTGTTTGTTCGCATTACAATGCAAAAACGTCATAATTTAAACAATGGATGCCATCCCAAAAACGCCAATTAGCTGCCCCATGCCATCCTCAGCAACCTTACCTGCCAACTGGAAAAATACATAAAAGTCAGCGTTGCTGAGTGAGTTCTAGTTTTATAAATAAAATACTTTTCTTTCGATTAAAACCGTACATTACTTTCGTAAGCGATCATACATCATACGTACAAATAGATAATCTCATTATTATCTTTCATCATCTTCAACTTACATTCATTCATTCTCTTATCGTATATTTCGTTCGATCATTATTACTTTCACTTCTCTATGCTCCAGGCTAATGCCTCGAGCTATACCCCAAACATCATGCACAAGGCGGGTACCGGACCGAAGACTATAAATAGACTTCAAACATCATGCCCGAGGCGGGCCCAGCACCGGGGTATCATCATTTGGACCATGCCATGTGCTATACCCCAACAATCATGCACAAGGCGGGTACTGGACCGAAGACTATAAATAGACTTCAAACATCATGCCCGAGGCGGGCCCAGCACCGGGGTAAGCGACAATGGTCCCGTATGTATGGTCAGTCACAAAGACTAGACCCCAGTGTGCATCCTTCTGGAGTAGCTAACCCGCACACCGTTGAGCTAACACCCTTCACTGGGTGTGAACCTCCTTACAGTGCTTGCAAGACTTTTCTTACTTCCGATCGTTCATTAATGAATGCATTCATTCTTACTTCTCATTAGTTATCTTCCACTTTCGTTAAGTAATACTTTACATAAGCATATACATACGTCACACCACGTAAGGTCAGGACATAAACATAACATGGAACAACAGCATACAAAGCATGAAAAACATAAACAAGCACAGTCCCCCGTAAAACCTCCTTTCTCATCACTTAAGCTCTACATCCCAAAATTTCAGAAAATTCTATTTCCTTAAAGAAATGTGGATGAGCAAACAAATGCGGATGAACAGACAAATACGGATGAACACCTCAGAAAATATTCCAAGTGTCCCAAAGAAATGCGCATGAACCAAATGCGGATGACTGAAGCAAATGCGCATGGACAAACAAATGCGGATGAACACTTAACTAATGCGGATGAACAACACTTATGCAAATATTCAAACTTAATGCGGATGATCAATAACCTGAAACCGCATCTTATACAAAAATCAGTTCCCAATCCTCATTCTTATATATTCATCGCACCGATCTAGCATGCTAATCTCTTAGAACAAGCATACAATCACGTAAACCGAGCAAAACATGCAGGCCCTAACACACCTAATAAAAGAACAGGGCCAAACTTACGGTTCAAAATACCGGACATATTAAAAGTTTGATACATGCATTTCCAGCCCCAAAACAGGTTTAAAACATAGAAACTGGGGATCTAGAACTCACCTTAGCAGCCTTCGAGTATGACTTCCTTCAAACCCGTCTGCACTATGAGTTCCACCACCTAGAAACCCACCAAAAACACACACCCGAACACAACAAAACACACATAAGCATACAACCGAGGCATAGGCCGGCCAAGAACAACTTAAAACCAAGAATTCTTACCTTGAATTCAGTTTCCTTGTTCTTCCTTCTTTAAACCCGAAACTCTTCTCTGCTTCTCTCTCTAAATCCGGTTGAAGTGAAATGTGTAGGAAGGTGTGGGCGGCCATCACCTTTTTACACCCACTTTTATTCTTTTTGTCCTTTTGACACATTTAGCCCCTCAACTTGGATTAAATTGTGTTTCTTCCTTTTTATCTGCTTTTATTCTTTCTTTCTTGTCTTTCAAAATTTTCCGGGTGTTACATCACACCATCTGTAATGGAACCAATGATGTAGTCATGTTGATGGTCTTTTAAGGTTTTGAAGTTGGTGTTAAGGGTTGATGGATTGGAATGAGATGAAGATGTGGTGTGTGATGATTGTGAAGGGGAAGTTGGTTGGGATAGAGGAATCGGTTTCTGGTGGAGGTATGGGTGGAACATCAAGCGGAGGTTGAGGTAGAGGGTCAATTGGATGTTGTAGATGAGGTTAAGCTGGAAGAGGATTGGTTGGAGGAATGATTTGCACATTGGTTTGATGAAAAAGATCATCATCAAATACTGGAAGGTTGAAAGATTTAAAGACAGTATTGGAGTCATAAAACCATGCTGGGTCTGACCCCATGTTTGGTGAATTAGACTCCTACAATCAACATAGAATGATTCCTGCACAATGCGCGTTCTTTTGTTCTACACTCTATACGCCTTTTGTGAGGAAGAATAGCCAAAGAAGAAACATTCATCAGAGGCTGCTCCAAACTTTGACTTCTGAGCTTGAGTGTTTAGCAAAGTATATGAGCAACCAAATGGATGAAAGAAGTCAATCAAGGGTTTCCGTTTATGAAAAAGCTCATAAGGATTCTTCATTTTGTCTTTCACAATAAGAACCCTGTTAAGTACATAGGTAGCACAATTGACAGCTTCTGCCCAGAAAATAATTGGAAGCTTTGACTCAATCAGCATAGTTCTTGCTGCTTCGATAAGGGTCCAGTTCTTCCTTTCAGCAACACCATTTTGTTGAGGTGTCCTGGCAGCACTGAACTGTCTGAGAATCCCTTTTCTCGCACAGAAAGAGTCAAAGATATGGTTTCTGAATTCAATTTCATTATCACTTCGGATGGCCATTACATTCTTTTTGTTGATGGTTTCAAGTGAGAGGATCAGCTTCTGAAGTTCTTCTGCAGTGTCTCCCTTGTTTGCTAGAAATCTTAGCCAAGCCACTAGAACATGATTGATTTCTTCTTCAGTTTCTTTAATCTTAGCACTCCAATCAAAGTTTGAAATGAGTGTTGTTCCTTATTTCGCTTGGCTTTTTCCTTGTCAGTGATCGGGATAACTTTGGAAGTTCTAGAAGTTCCTGGTTTAGTGATGATAAGAGTTGGACATTCTCTTTTAAAGTGCCCCAACTGTTTGCAATTAAAGCATCTCAATTTTGACTTATCAAAACCAAGTTTAGAGTTTTGATTTTGATTGCCAAAGTTCCTCCTTCCAGTTCGTTACATGAATCTTCTTGCATACAATGTGAGCATGGCCATTTGTATTGACATATCTTTTCTTTTTATTTTTTCTTTTTGTATGATTTTCATCTTTATATATATATATATATATATATATATATATATATATATATATATATATATATATAGGGTTAGAATTTTTTCAGGACTTCTAAAGATCGTGAGAACTACGAAAACTCATCTTATAAATTGATTTGATTTTAATTGAATTATATTTTCACTAATTTAGTAAGGGTAATTTAGTATTTTTACATCTACATTTAATATGATTCTTTTATGGATACATTTAATTACGTAAGTTACTAATAATTTTTTAAAAAAAAGATTGATCAATTGATTTCATTTATTGAATTTAATCATTAAGTCAATATTCATTTTGACATTCTCAAAGCTTGAAGACCTACATTCATCTAGAAAGAAGGAATCCTTATTTCCAAAAAATCACAAATTATTATTTCCAGAAAGTCAAAAATAAAAGGAATCGATTTTGAAGGATTCTAAAGAGCAACACCATATTTTTATTGTTTCTTATTTTTTGGTAAGATTGCTTATAGTATGTTTTATCACCGCCTTACACCTTCGAACAACTTTACGTGCTGCTACCACTATAACCCCAAACTACCACCACAACACCAGACTAATAACCGGGCAACGTATAACCGTCGATAAAAACCTCCAAACCATGTACAACATTGCTCTGTATCAACAGCAAACTAGGCATGTATCAGACCTTAAAAATCAATAACACCACTTGAGTATCGCTGATAGCAATTCTGATTTTGTCTTGAAAAATCTTACTGTCCCCGTCGCCAATGTCGATCACATGTAATCCATTGGTATTTAGATAAAGAGTTGAGTTTGTGATCGCTGCCTCTCCCGATCTCCTTATATCTATCTCTCTATTGACTTTCATCTTCGTACTTTTTTTCATTTCTTCTTTGAGTCGTAACACATGCATGCTCCCTTTCATACGTTTAGTAATATTAGATTTAATCCATTTTTACTTTTAACTCTTTTATATGACTTTGTTAGTCAAATTTTCTATTAGTTTGTTTGCTAGTTAATTATGAAACATTATGAAATGTAAAGATTTTGAAGCTAATTTATCTTTTACATGTATTGAGTTGTTCAACTAAATCATAAGATGGGAGGATACTTGTGGATAGCCAACTTACGTATACGTAAACATATATGTTGATTCCATAGATAATTTTTTAATATGTTGCTTTTGTAGCTAATTTGTCTTTAGAATG